>JAAAKG020188184.1:0-11913 GCA_010014905.2 Druon quercuslanigerum | reverse complement strand
TTATTTTTCTAAGCAAGCAATTTTATTTTTGTTTTAGAATAAATACTATTTATTTAAAAAGATATTTATAAGTTTTAGAAATTTATGCGAAATTTCGTAAAGAGTTTAGATAAAACTAGAATCATTTTTAAAGATATTTAGAGAGTTTAGATTCAATTAATAAATAATTACAAATGTTAAAAAATTTCAAGAAATTTCCAAAATTTTCAACAACAAAATATACGGAAGATTTACGTTTATTTTTCTAAGCAAGCAATTTTATTTATGTTTTAGAATAAATACTATTTATTTAAAAAGATATTTATAAGTTTTAAAAATTTATGCGAAATTTCGTAAAGTGTTTAGATAAAACTAGAATCATTTTTAAAGATATTTAGAGAGTTTAGATTCAATTAATAAATAATTACAAATTTTAAAAAATTTCAAGAAATTTCCAAAATTTTCAACAACAAAATATACGGAAGATTTATGTTTATTTTTCTAAGCAAGCAATTTTATTTTTGTTTTAGAATAAATACTATTTATTTAAAAAGATATTTATAAGTTTTAAAAATTTATGCGAAATTTTGTAAAGAGTTTAGAAAAACTAGAATCATTTTAAAAGATATTTAGAGGGTTTAGATGTCATTAATAAATAATAAAAAATTTTAAAACATTAAAAAATTTTTTTAATAAAATGTAAGATTTTATAGCTTTTCGAGTTTTTTAAGAATCTGGAAAAGTTTTAAGTAAACTTATAACTTTTCTTAAGATTTTGGGAAAAATTACAAATAATTTTGTATTTTGAAAAATTTATTTTCAAAGAAAGATTCAAACAATTTCAAAATATTTTTAAATTAAAATACTTGTTTAAAATTTAAATGACTTTGTCAAAAGCTCATTTTTTCTTCGATGTAGATTTATAATTTTAATTTGAAATTCATCTGTTTGGTATAAAATTCAACTATTAGGATTAAAATTAACTTTTTTGTTGAAAATTTATATTTTGGGGTTAAAAAATTACATTATTTTGTGAAAAATTCTTCTCTTTTGCTAAATTTGTGTTGTTGTTCAAAATGCAATTGATTGAAAAATAATCTTTTTTGTTTGAGAATTGAAACGTTATTTTTTTTTAATTCGTCTCTTTTAAAATAATTTTTTATTTTGAAAAATTAATTATAAGACAGACTACAAACAGGCTGCAAAATATTTCAAATGATTTCCTAAAATGTAAAAAAAAAATATTTAAAAGACTTTTCAGTAAAATTTTTAATTATGCAACTTAATTTAAGAGATATTTTGAAGTTTTTGAAAGATTCGAAAATAATTTAAAACTTGTGAAGATTTAAAAAAATTTCAAACGAGATGTAGATTTGTGAGCATATACAACATTGAAACATTAAAAAATTGAAAAACTTTCCATATAAAATTACATAAAATTGATAAGCTTTCAAACCAAAAAAAAAGATTAACCATGAAAAACTACAAAATTAGAAAATTTAGAACTTTTAATGAATTTTTATGGAAATATATTTTTTAAATTTGGAGAAATGTAATGGGGTCGTCTAAATAATATCAAAAGCGACTGTTTTTCATTTTAGGCTTTAAACACTCAGGAATGATCCTTTATCAGAACCAGAAACAAACCAGGATGTGAAAGCTCTTTTCAAAGAAAATTTTTTGGGCTACGTTTCAAAGGAGACATTTGTTGTTTTTTTGGATTACCTTGATGGAGATTCTAAATAAATTATAATTTTTCAAATTTCACTTGACAAAATCTTTGAAAAATGTAGAAATCCGAAGATATCTTACGTTTCTTTCCTAACCGTTCGGCTTCAATGCAATCATTGAATATCCCAAAATTGTTTAATCGTGAGTAATTAAGAAACCCCTACTTTTTCGGGCCCACTTAACTCAAGACTTTCCAACTCGTTCCAGCATCTAACCCACAAAAGCTTCGTAAGGAAGAAGAAAAAGTCTTGAGAGGACTTTTCTCTTCGATAAAGCATCCATTGGCCAATTTCCGCGCGAGCGGAAAGCATGTCAATTTCACGGGGCAATGGAACCACTCGACCCTAACTATAACTTGCACCAAGAGTGCCAACTTTTCTTTTATACTACCACTCGTTAAAGAATCGCTCTAGATTTGTATCTTGTCCGAAGTAGAAAATTTAGCTCTTTGATCTTATGTTAACTTTCATTTTAAAAATTTATATACTCATAACATTACTGACCTTCTGCAGAATTAAAAATGACTCAATTCTTAAATTTGGTGTGAAAAAAATCCGCTTTCGCTCCGCTAGGAATCGAGCCCAGGTCTGCGCATTGATGGTCTGGCAATTGCGACCGTTTAGGCACCCGAGTGTTAGTCGGAGGACCTTTGGTTCGATTCCCGGCAGAGAGAAAGAGGATCTTTTATCACAGAAATTTCTAGAATTTAAAAATAAGATTTTATGAGAGGGAATTTCAGTAAAGAAATATAATTTTTGACAATTGGGAGAAGGAATTTCCGTGAAGAATTACAATTTTGATTTTAAAATTACTCTGTAATAGAAAATTTTGTTAGGAATTGTGATTCGATTAATTTTTGCTTTCGCCTCGCAAATTTTCCTTTCGACCCGCAAATTTTACTTTCGGCCTCCCGCTAATTTTAATTTCGTTCCATAAATCCGGTTTACGGGACTTATATACTACTTCCACCCTTATTTTTAGCGGAAAAAGGTGGCCATTACAGTCGAGTGTAAAATAAAATAATTTTAATTTTCCTATGGAAGAAAGTAATTTAACAAATCTCTATTTCAAGTCATAGTTTCGTCACAATTTGAAACTTTCCTCTTCTAAATTTTGGAAAAAAGGAAATTACTAAATTTCTACATTAAAATTGAAAAAATTCGTAAATAAATATAATTATAACTTGGAACATAGAATTTTAGAAATGCATTTAATTGTCACTTAATATAAGAATTTTTTAAACGAATTAAGATTTGAGTTTGGAGAGGGAACAAGTAAATGATATATAACACAAAATTCCCGTAAAGAATGATAATTTTGTCTTGAAATAGATCATTTTTGAGATGAAACGGAAATTTTGGAATATAATTTCTATTCTGATTTAGAAGAAGATACCTTAAACAATAATATCTGCTTAAATTCAGAATTGTATTTACCTAACAAATTTATTGTTCCAAATCAGAATTGTAATTTTTCTGACCAAAAATTATCTGATGTTCCAACCCAGAATTAGAATTCTTTTATAAAATCCCCCGTTCCAAATCAGACATCGCTTCAGTCTTTCAAAATGTTTAGGAATCTCTTAATACATTTAATAATGATTTAAAATCATACACATTGTTGGAACTTCTTTAAATTAAGCGGGGAAAAATTAACAATTCACTGGAAAAATACCAGAAATTTAAAAACATCCCTGGAATTAGTCTGGAATTTTGAGCTGCGAAGAAAGTCGGGGATATCTCCTAAACAATGATCGACAACGTTTTTTGGGCAACGTCACATTTTATATTTTGAAACAACATGAGTTGCTTCCTTGCTCAGAATTTGTATTGCCGTTGTTTAGAAATAAATTAGTAGTTTTTAAAATCACTTTTATAATAATTTACATTATACATTATACCTCAAAAAATTTTTTAATTATTTATAATAAAGCAATTAGTACATATTCATTAATGATATAAAGCCGGGGGGCGGAGGAAACCGGGAAAAATATGATTTTTTACCGCGAAAAAGCCGAGCCATTTTTAGGATTTTGTAGCCCCGGGCAGAAGCCCTTATATTTTCGATCAAGCGTCTGTCCGCCGTACTTTCCTTCTGGGAGAGGAAGTAGACGAATGAAAGGAAATCCAGAAAAGGGGAATTAGTGGAATTGTGGGTTACCGAAGGAAGGGAAAGTAGTGGAATGGTATGGAAGTGTGGAGGGTATCTAAGGGGAAAGGTATGCGAAAGTGGAAGTGGAATGTATGCGAAATAGATAAATTTTCAGTAATAAAGGAAAGTGAGGGGAGGAGATGTAGTGAAATGTTGTAAAAGTGAGGGATGCGAAAGTAGACAAATAGAGGGGCAAATTGGAATGGTGGGTTAGTGAGGGGAGTGGAAGTAGAGGAATGGTATGGAAGTTTCGGAGGGTATGTGAGGGGAAAGGTAGTAGTGGAATGTATGCGAGGTAGATAAATTGTGAGTAATCAGGGAAAGTGAGGGGAGGGGATGTGGTGAAATGTTGTAAAAGTGAGGGATGCGAAAGTAGAGAAATAGAGGGGAACTAGTGGAAGGGTGGGTGAGTGAGGGGAGTCGAAGTAGAGGAATGGTATGGAAGTTTCGGAGGGTATGTGAGGGGAAAGTTAGTAGTGGAATGTATGCAAAGTAAATAAATTGTGAGTAATCAGGGAAAGTGATGGAGGGGATGTAGTGAAATGTTGTAAAAGTGAGGGATGCGAAAGTAGAGAAGTAGAGGAGAACTAGTGGAATGGTGGGTGAGTGAGGGGAGTGGAAGTAGAGGTTAGAGAAGTAAGGGAAGGGTAATCTGGGAAAGTGAAGGGTATTTATGGGAGGAGTTGTAGTGAAATGGAATGAATATAGAGCATGGTGGAGTAGAGGAATGGATGAATTGAGAGAAAATAGTGGAATTGAAGGAAAGTGAAAGAAGTGGAATTACTATAATGAAGCAGAAGTGAATGGAGGGGAATAAGTTGAATGGTATGGAAGTTTTGGAAGGGAAAGTGATGGGAGTGGAAGCAGAGGAACTAATGGGAAATTGAGGAATGGTGGTGACTTAGTGGATTGGTGTGGATATAGAGGAATGTATGGGAAGTAAAGGAATGGCGGAGAAGTGTGGAAAGTAAGGTAGATCAATCAGAGGAAGTGTGGGGAAGTGATGGGAAGGGGCATGAAATATAGGGAACTGGTATTGGGCTGCAGTATATGGAGAGTGTGAACTTGGAAGATTTAATAGTTGAGGAGGACAAGATAGGATCTGATAGGACAGGATAAAATAGAAGAGAAGAGAGGTACTTCTACTAAATTTCTCGGTTCTTGTGTCGTTATACTATCGGGCATCCAAAAGCCGATATGGGAAGACTGTGAAGTGGAAAAACAGGGGTGGCGTAAACTTTAGATCAATCTAAAATTCCCGTGTTTCTTATTTAAACAACACGTTTGTTCCGAAACACCAGTGTGATACAGGTTACTAATCAATCTATCTAGCAATCACCCCACGCGAAGAGCTTCAAAAGTCATCATAGTAAAAATAATGTTTTTTTTTCAAATTTTTCGTATGACACGGAAATAAGCGTTTGCCATCGGAAGTGGACCACCACGGCTAGGTTGAGGAAGGACCTTCAAACCATTCTCGATTCTCGTTATCGTGATATTTGATTTTTTAGTGCGCCAGATCCCGACCATTGTTACCACGGTATTTATGATGCAGCATGGCTGAAAGCCAGGTTAATGCGACAAAGTAACGTCCTCGTGTATGCATTCTTCCACGCATATGGGTACAAGCGAAATGCATTCCAAATCGGTCACAAGTCATCAAAAATGACGAACAATCGCTGAAAGTACATTGCACTCTTCACGATTTCTTTCATCATAAAAGCATAATTGCTTACTAATTGTGCGAAAAATCTCCTTTTTGTAATATACAATGCATAAAAAGAAATGACAAGTAGCAATTAGAGAAATCATAGTTTTGCCCTTATCTTCAAAAACTACCGCGTGCAGTGAAAGTTACATTTTTTTAACTCACATAATTATTTCTTATAATTAATTTACCATATTCAAATCCAAAATGTCGTCAATTTACTTAATAATAATGAAAACAAATGAATCCGTATAATATTTAAGGAATTTAATAAATAATGTATATAATAGATGAAAACAGTATATCGTAACACGGATTTAACTGTATAAGTGAAACAAGTTTCAAGTGAAAATGAGTGCTTTAAAAATTAACACTTTTGCAGAAAAAGTCCTTGAAGCTGAAACAGTTTAAAACATGTTGAAAATGTAAAACCTGAAGGCAGAAGTTGTTATGTAATATAAAATTGGAACAGTTATAAAGTAAAATAATCAGTAATTATTAAAAGAAGTATTACAAGTGGAGTTTTTTTTAAAGAATAATTTTTTCTGAATCTTACTAACAAAAAATTTACAAAATCCAATTTAAAAAATAAATTCTTTAATTTCGAAAATCATTAAAAAATTATTTGACATTATTTAAAAATATTAAAGTTTATGTACTAAAAAAAACGTTTCTTCTTTTCTACGTGTAAAAGTAAGAACCCATATTTGCTCCCTTCCTCATGAAAAAATTACAATGTTATGTTATTTTCGGATGAAACAAATTTTTTCTTATCAGTTTTGCGAATATTACCTGGAAATCCTGAAAAACTATATTTTTCTTGATTTACTTCCAAAATTTTCTATTTGATGGAAAAAGTGTTTTTATTCTTTATTTATTTTTTCATTAAAATAACCTTGTCTAGTTTTATTTTGTTATCCAAAATGTCACAAAAATGACTTTGAAAAAATAAAAATAGCTTTTTTCAATCCCTGGTAAAAGATCTTTTACATATAAATACGAAGAACTACAACCATTTTCACAAGAAAATACAAAAATATATAATAAATTACAACAAAAATTGCAGGAAATTATACCAAAACAAAAGAAATTTATTGAACTTTCAAGCCGAAAAACGAATTTTCTGTGAAATTACATTTGAAATTTTAAACGGCTAATATTAATTTTCTAACAAAAAGACGAATTTTCAAAAAAGTTTTTCATTTTCAACCAAGGAGTTAAACTTTCTACGCAGAAAGTTGAATTTGTTTACGAGAAGACGATTTTTCAGTCATGAAAGAACAAATATTGTACTTATTTACAATTTCCTGTAAAAATGAAAAAATTTTGAATCGTAAATCAAAAAACGAATTACGGTTTTTAAGGGTAGAAAATGGTGATATTATATTTTTTAAGGAATCTACTAGTAAGTAAAATTACAAATTAACATTGATTTTGTAAAATATCAAACATTTTCTTGTTACTTTTCTCGGTCTTTTTTGTTTTTTTTTCGAACAGGGATGTTCCAACATGATTTTTTCGATTTTTGCGTGCAATTTTGGCAAAATTTATCAGAAATCCTGAAATTTGCATTTGACGCTTCGCCAAGACTTTCTGATAAAATTGTCGGACCAGTAAACATGACCTATTGCAGCTTGAATGCTACGAAAACTTTGATGACAAACTGCGTCCTCGATCCGGAAAAAAATTCATATCTGTTTACCAATAGTTTTCGAAGGCCAGAGCAGTTTCGTATTTTATGAGCTCACTCATTTACGTAACAGGGAAATAGCCGTTGTTGATACGTACACTTGTCCTATTTTAAATAAAAAAATAAAATTTTAGTTGAGATTTTAGAAAAAAAAGTTTTTCAATTTACTAAAAATTTACTTAAAATTTTATTCGTGAAAAGCAAACATGATATCTAAAGCAGTATATAATTCAAAAACCGTACCAAGTTGGCAATTTTCAATAATAGGTACTGAGTTTAAAATCCCTCAAACTAAAAAATAAGAAAAGTTAAAATCTTTTGAAAAAAATCCAATATTCAAGGTGGCTGCAGGGAATCAGGGAAAGGGAATTTTATTGACCAGTGAAAGTCAAATAAAATTCAGGGATTTTGAACAAACTCTTGCCAAAAGTCAGGGAATTTTCGCAAGTTGCAAAATTAAGATTTTGGTTGTTTTAAATTAATTGCGATTATAATTTTAGTTGAAACTTTTATTATTTGTTTAATATTTAACCATTTTGGTTAGAAAATTATCCGTTTTGGTGAAAAATTCTACTGTTTTGTTAAAAATTTAAATATTTTTTCAAAATTTGTCTTTTAGGTTAAAACATGACCCATTTTTAGGAATCTCATCTTTTTTTGATAAAAGTGCAACTGCCTTGTTAAAAATTCATCATTTTAGTTACAAATTCATCTCTTTGGTAAAAAATTTGGGCTTTCTTGGTTCGAAATGAATTTTTTTTTTAATTAAAATTTAAACTACTTCAGTTGAAGATTCGTCATTTTAGTTCAAAAATTGTCTCGTTGCTTAAAAGTTGATCTATTTGGTTAAAAATTGTTTTATTTTAATAGAAAATCCAAATACTTGGATAAAACTTAAAATACTTTATTAAGAATTTATTTCTTTAATTGAAGGTTCATCTCTTTGTTTGAAAATTCTATTTTTTTTATTGCTTAAAATTAACTTTATTATTTTATATTTATTTTAGTTTTATTTTAACATATTTGACTGAAATTTGAAGTATTTTATTAAAGATTTATCTTTTTCAATTAAAAAATTAACCACTTGGATAAAAGAAGAACTACTTTGGAAAACATTTTTTATTTTTGGTTGTATACTTATCTTTTCCGTTGAATATTGAATTATTTGGTGAAAAATTTGTTTTTATGTCACAAAAGTATTTTATGTTTAATCGAAAATGTAACTTTTCCATTTTCGGATGAATATTAATCTCTTTTTAGTTGAAAATTAGTTTTTTTGTGAAAATCCAATTGTTTTACATGAAATTCGTCTTTTGGCTTTAATGTTCAACAATTATTTCGATGAACTTTTTTCTTTCTTTTTTTTCTTTTATTTGTTACAAATTTGTCATTTTAGTTAAAAATTGGTATCTTTGGTTAAAAGTTGATCTATTTTGTTAAAAATTGTCTTATTTTAATAAAAAATTAAAATACTTGAATAAAACTTAAAATAATTTATTAAGAATTTATTTCTTTAATTGAAAGTTTATCTCTTTGTTTAAAACTTTCTTTTTTTTGATTGCTTAAAATTAATTTTTAAACTGAATTAAACTACTCTAATTAAAGATTTATCATTTTAGTTTTATTTTAACATATTTGACTGAAATTTGAATTATTTATTACAAGTTTGTCATTTTGGTTAAAAAATGCATCATTTTCTTTAAAAATTTATCTGTATGATTAAAAATGTGACTTTTTATGGCTGTTAAGATGAAAAGTCATGTCTTTTGTTGAAAATTCATTTATATTGTTTTATTTCTTTTATAAATGATTCTATTTTAATTATAATAATTTTATTTTTTATTCATAACTGTCAATATTTTGTAGAAAGTTGTAAATATTATGACTTTCGGAAGCTAATTTTGAAAAAGCAGCTGTCCTCATTGAAAATCATAAATGACAAAAAATGCGGGCAAGGGTGATAACTTGCGAAAATGGATCTCTCCTTTCGAATGGAATATTAATGGAAAGATTATGCGGGTTCTGCAAAAAAGTACTTTGTAATAGATTATCTGGATTTATGACTTTTTCGCAGAAAAAAAAGGTGAGAATCGCTGAAATAGAATCAGTATGAATGCAAGCAAGGTCAGGGAAAATAAGTGTAATTTCAGAGTGGAATAGAACAACCTCGAACGTTGTACAAAAGGGTTTCCGCCATTGTTAGGGCAGAAAATAATGAGGCTTATTCCGCAAAGCAAGGATTCTTCTTCTGCGACTTAACTCGTTACTTAAAATGGGTTTCCTTTCATTAACATCTATTTTCCCTCACAAAAATGGATTACTTAATTACCCAAAAAAATTTCTGTGTTGAAAAAGACTTTGTCAAAGAAATTAAATATTTTTTCCAATTAGAAGAATTCATCTCCTTTGGCTATAAAATATTTTACTTTGTTCAAATAATGCGAATTTGACGACAGATAAATCAATCAGAAATTTGACTCGCTGATGGAATCATTCATTTTAAATGGTCCAACCAGTTGAATTTTTTAACTAATACAGGTTCAGTTTGAAGAAAAAGTGGAATAGTCAAATTTTCAACTTTGACAATTTATTTTCTACCGAAAGAAATAAAATAGTTCAACAAAATAGTTAAATTCTCAAGAAAGGAGATAATACTTCAACTAAAATAAAGAATCTTCCACCAAAAATATAATTTTTCAGCAAATTAGTTCAGCATTGTCAAAAATAATTTAATTTCCAATTAAAGAAGATTAATTTTTTACTGAGAAGATGATTTTTCAAGCGAAGAGATGAATTTTTAAATGAAATGTTGAATCATCAACAGAAAAAATAATATTTAACATAAAATTAAGTAGCAATCAATTAGCTGCATTTTCAACCCCCAAAAAAATGACTTCTCAAAAAAACATGTTATAGTTCACATTTCAATAAAAAATATTTGTATTAAAAAATCCAAAACAGTTGATATTTCAGAAAAGAAGATTGTAACTTTCAAAAAAATAGTAAAATTCAATACAAAAACGAATTTATAACAAAGTAGTTAATTTCTCAACCAGATAGTTCAATTTTGTAATTAAAAAAGATACATTTTTTTACCAAACATGGAATAGTTCAATTTTCAATTAAGAAAATTAATTTTCAACCCAAAGAAAAGCAACTTAAAAAAAGAATAGTGCAATTTTAACCAAAAAATAGAAATTTTCCTCAAAATACATGAATTTTCAACCAAATAAGTGAAGTTGCAATTGCAATTAAAGACGACCTATTTAAAACTTAAAATGGAATAATTGAATTTTTAAATAACAAAATAATAATTTTTTAACAAAAATGTGAATTTTCTACTAAAATGATTAATTTTTGACAAAAAGAAAAACTTTA
This sequence comes from Druon quercuslanigerum, assembly GCA_010014905.2. NCBI lineage: Eukaryota > Metazoa > Arthropoda > Insecta > Hymenoptera > Cynipidae > Druon > Druon quercuslanigerum. The sequence continues at coordinate 1,276 of JAAAKG020188184.1, read as the reverse complement.
ATAAAGTCGTTCCACTTTTAAGCAAGTAATTTTTTTGCTTTTGACTTTTTTCTAGGCAGGTACTATTATGGGAAGCATTTTGACTGCTTTAAATTTAGATTGTAGAAAACTTTCATATTTGAAAATTGAAAATTGAGTAGTCTCCTTCCTAAATATTTTTGAGTGAAAATTCGAGTTTCGATATCAAGAATTGTCACCAAAAAAAAAGAAATAAAATGTTTTCAAGTTTCGGAAGTACTACATGTTCTTACAGCTGAAAAGAGCCCTTTTTCCTTTAAGTGAAAAGTTTTCTAAAGTCGTTTTCTACAAAGTGAAGACTATTGAATGTTGGGATGAGAATAAACTTTGATGCAAACTTGTTTTCACGTGTATCTCGCAATAACGCCCTCGACTAAACACCAATCACGAATTGTCAACCGTCAGGGAAATCCGGAGTAATTAAATGCTCACGGTTTTCTTTTGTTGTCGAAAACAATTTTGAAACCCTGGTAATTTAATGCATTCCGATTTCTGTAATCGTTTCCCGATTTAATAAAATCTATCATTTTTTTAACAGAATTCATTTTATATTGATCAAAAATGAAAATAGGTGCAATACTATTTCTTCATCAGTGTTGATTTTTGTCCTAAAAACCTTATGATAGAAACCACAGTCCGTCTCCCTTTTTATACCTTTTCCCATTTTTATCCTTAATTTTGAAAAATCTTCTGAAACAACTGAAACTAAGCAGATTAATTTTCCATTGAAAAAGAAGAATTTTCAACAAAATAAATAATTTTTTTTAAGTTAGAATGTTGACTCTTCAAACAAAAATTATTTTCTTTATAAAAATGGTTCAACTTTTAACCAAGTATTAGAGTTTTCTATAAAAAATTGAATCGTTAGAATTTCAGTTTGAAAAAACAGTTTTAACAACAACAAAAAACGATTTTTGAGCAAGCAGGATTCAACTAAAAATCCTCAGTTAGCCAAAATAAAATAGATAAATTTGCAGATCAAAAAAAATGTTAATAAAAAAAACGAAATTCCAAAAAAATAGTTATTTTTTCAAATAAATAGTCTCATTTTTTTGGAAACTATTTTAATTTTATACCAAAGATAGGAATTGTCATTAAAAATTTCATTTTTAAACTAAATAGTTTAAATTTCTACAAAATTGGTGAATTTTCAGGCCAAAGAGAAGAATTATTGTTGATCATAGGGTTGTTGACCAGGGAATATTTATTATTAATATTAGATGTTAATTTTGTTTGTCTACTGGTCTATATCAATATT
>JAAAKG020188173.1:0-25012 GCA_010014905.2 Druon quercuslanigerum | reverse complement strand
ATCCACTTATTTGTTTATAACAAATTAAATACATTTTTTAATTTATCCTACGGTACTGAAAAAATTGTACTGAATAGTTCCTCTACTCATTATGGGTATTGGGGAATGAATCTGATTATTCTCTTGGAAATGGTTATCTCTTCGCGGTTCAAGTTATATAGATCCGTCAACTTAGCCTTCACCACTAGCGTGATTACATCATCAGACGTTTTCATGCTTGAATCCCGGAAAATCCCGAACTCTGCGAATAACCCTTTTTTAAAACTCGCGCCGTCACTCCTTTTATACTCCTGACTCGGCCTCCTCACGTTAGCTACAACGCCACTACCTCACTTATGTGAACGGTTGCTGTGTTACGCGTTCAAAGAGTCGAGCTTTTATCCAACAATCTGCCTCCTCTTTTAGGGCTCCATCCCTCTAACGCTCTATTGGCCTCACTCACCACTTCACCACAACGTGAAAATAACGAAACAGAATTTCGTGAAGGCATGGGCAGCAGGCATATAATGTTCAATTTGAGAAAAAGAAGGCCATGCTATAAGTTTCGAGAAACCTGGGGAAGAACAGTAAATAAAACTTATGATGTTACAAGTGAATTTGAGGGCAAAAGTAAAGATTTAAGGTATTTATAACTATAAAATAAAATGCGCAGTTTAAATTATTTGCAAATAAACAAGTATTGCGATCGTATTATGTCGCCAGCCTCAGAACAAAGTCAACCTCAAAGTAACTCTACCCCACTAAGCACAAATACAATAGCAGCATGTTTCTTATTTGCCATAATAAAAACACCCCTCCAGAATATGTCTAATTGCCTGTCTAAGTTTAGGAATAATAAAGTACATAGCCCAGCATCATTTTTAGAGGATTTATTACGATAAAAACGAGGTTATCATATTACCGATTTTGATATTCTGGAAAATATAGATGCAATTATTTTGGAAGGGGCTCTTAAATTGTGCCTATCACACTGCATAGCTGGAACTCATTGCGGGATTTAAAAAGAGATTTTTTAAATGTATATATGAATGAAAAATTCTCACAGCAAGTTAAAAATATAATCAAGTTTTGCGAACAAACTGATTTAAATATTCATGCCTATTGAACGGAGATCAGAATATGATTGGCGAAATTGCACCCGAGAGAAATATAAGAATAGGAATGAAGGACAAGTTACGAAACCTGAGATTAGACTTAATTTTAAAACCAATGCTATCCGGACAAATAGTTTTATGGGCAAACAGATAGTAGAGAGAGAACCATTAAATAATAAGTCCGAAATATACGCGGGTATAATGGAAGGATCATCCTCCGAACATGATAAAATAAACAGAATATTAAAAGACAAAACACCATTTAATGTGCAGAGAAGTGATCTCATCGATCAGATTTATTAGAATTTAGGTGAATAAAAAAATTACAAAAAAAAAACCTTATACCGGGAGGCTTGAATGGCAGCAATTTTGGATACTCTGAGATCAGCCGAATGCATTGCCAAAATAGATTTGTATTAGGCATATAATTAAATTCTATGAAGCAACAAATCTAAATATATCACCGCATTTAAAGTTCCAGGAAAAAGCAACGTTTTAACGTTTAATAGATAATATAATCACTCCAGTTGTAAAATAAAAGTCTTTTGCTATTTGGATGATCTATTGATAGTTTAAGAAACATTCTAAGAGCATTAGCATTACTTTGATTTAATCTTGGATAGATTAAAAGATGCCAATTTAACTATTATCCTGGAAAAGTGCGAATTGAGATGTTCGGAAATAGGATATTTGAGGCTCCCAGTAAACAGTAAAGGCCTTTAGGTATAGATGAAGAAAAAATAAACCCATACTAGAGTTCTTAAAGGCAAAAGCAATCAAACACATACAACCCTCAATCGGAAGGACTTCGTGATATAGTCGATTTATCCTGCATTTTGCAGAAATAATGAAACCTATTTAAATTAATGAAAGAAGGTAGAAAATAGGAATGGACTTTTGAACAGGGACAAGCTTTTAATATGATAAAGGACTTGCCTACGTCAGCACCAATATTAGTTTTTCCTAACTTTGGATATACTTTCCAGCAAGAAACCGATGCAAGTAACAAAAGTTTAGGAGCTATGATCATATAGGTCATAGATGGAAATCATTATGTCATAGCATATGCGAGTCTAAGCCCAAAAGACGTAAAGAAAAACTAGTCCGCATCTGAAAAAGAACGTTTAGCGGTGGTGTGGGCAATTAGGCAACTTAGGCTCACTTGGAGGGATACTCGATCAAAGTGGTAACCGAGCATATAGCCCTCAACTGGTTAGAGAATCTGAAGAACCCGACAGACAGATTAGCGAGGTAGGCATTGAGATTAACCGAATATGGCTACGATATAATCTATAGGAAGTGTAGTTCGTAATATGTACCAGACCCCTTATCAAGGACAAACTAACCCAGGCAACCCAGTAACTTGCGTGTGTTTTATCAAGAAGTCAAAATACCAAAACCGAAGACCAGAGGAGAACGAAAAGTGGCGTAATCGAGATGACCAGCTATATTTTCACAGGCCGGACCCTTTAGAATGATCGTTGTTACCAGAACACAACTCATGGAATTTAGGAATTTCTAAGAAAACAAGGAGTCAGGTTTTGATTGAAAGTTATGACAACACGCAATCAGGACATTTAGGAATCGAAAAAACATACGCGAGGATACCAGGAAACTATTTCTGGCTCGGTTTGTATTCTAAAAATTTAAAATATGTGGAAAAATGAAAGACTTGTCAAAAAATTGAAACAAAAAATTAAATAAATGTAAGACTGACGTGGAAAAAGATATTAAAAGAACCTTGGACATTGGTGGCCTCAAATATTGTTCGATCACCTCCTGGAAATTATACAATTGAAAGAATTGTATGCTAATACGATAAAAATTAAATTTCATAAAAAAATAATTTATAAATGGGGTACAGTAAGGATTATATTGACAGCTAATGAATCCGATTTGGGTAATAAGATTATTGGAAAAATCCCCCAGAAATTTGGCATCAAAAACTTGAGAACTCCTAAATATCATCAACAGGCTAACACCATAGAAACGTGTTATAGACCTATTAAAACAACGATAAAGGCATACTTATAAAATTGCCAAAGTGCATGGGACAAACATTTGCAAGTTTTGAAGTTTGCATTGAACACGAGTAAACATTCGTCAATGAATTTTACCCTCGCATTTGAAAAAAGAAATAGAAAACGAAGACGAAGTATAGTTTCAAAAAGTAGATAAGTGGACCGATAGATTGCGTAGAATCCAAAAATAATAGTTTAAAAAACTAAAACACGCTTTTATAGCAGGTCAAACTATAAATTGAAAAACAATGTTTAAATAATAAGATGTTGTCCAAATAGCAATAGATAGACAACTAACTAGATAAAATCAATTATTTTTTAGATACTTTAAAATAATAGTAAAGTGCTGAACAAAACCAAATTTATCATATAAAAAGCGTGGTGTGTTTTGTTATATATTTTTATACTGATTTATGTTTTATAAATATCTATTAATGAAATATATGTAGCAATTGACGTTGAACGTCCCGCGCTTTTTATATGATAAATTTTTTTTCATAAAAGCTATAAAAGTGTATTTTTAGACTATTATTTATTTTTGCTTTTTTAGTCTATAGTTTTTTAAAAATATCTTGTTTAAAAATTTTTTGTTGATTTTCGAGGTAATTATTAGCCTCGGATGAGTTCCGTATCTTTATTTTTCGTTATTTTTCGAGTGACAAATTTGTGAGTCTGCTACCTTTCTTGCATATTGTAGCCGCTTATCAGACTCCATCTCCATCATGTTTTGTCATGTTTTTCCATCGTATCTGCAAAAATCCACTCGTATCATGGAATATCATGGAATTTATCAGTAAACATTGTGAAGAAAAGGTCTGATGCACAATTACTCCAAAAGGCAGATAATTTAATATAAATCTATTAAAGGACGTAAAATTGGTTTGTAAAGTTTGAATATAACTTTCTAACTGGATGTAACATTATATAATCTAGTTACAGCGCATTAAAATCCAAGGAAATATTTAAAGGCGCATTCATTCCGTTTTAAAAAAATCATCCTTTCTATAAGAAGGGAACGAAATGGATTAAAATGGAGCAAGAACCAATGGCATCAAAAGACATTGAAACAATAAGATTTCATTACCTGGAAATAGATAACGTCGAAATTTATCGCTACAAAAGAGAAAAATATGATGACAAAAAAATTAGATTTGTAAATTACATAAAAGCATGTATTCTCACCAAGAGAAAGAAAGTTATGTTGAATTCATAAGTGGTAATAAAATATCTGATTCGCCTGATGAACCATTATTTTTCCCCGATGAGGATGTTACTCTATTTTTCGTTAAATACACGAAATAGAAGACCGAGTATAAGAATAGGTTTTTAACCCAATTTCCTCTTTCCGCGATACCTCTGATCACCAGCCAGTTCAGCAAGACTTGTACAAGAATAAATGAAAACTAATTCACGAAAAATCATACCCTCGCCGCAACTTATTTGTTTCAAAATTATGTCAAAAAGAGTCTCGCGGACAACATATATTAACGAAATATGACAAGTTATATTACTACCGAAAGCATCCAATTATAAAGGCTCACAGAGAAGAGGTAGCCAAGGACATGGCTTGCAAGGGGCAATGCGTCTTCAGGATAATAATTGCCTGTAACAAAAGAGGTACCAACCTCGACTACGGTCAAATTATATTACGAAAAATAACAGTGCCGAAATGTGATAACTAACCACAAAAACAAAACAAAAAAATTTATTAAAGTAGTTTTTAAAGCACGCTAGAATCAACATTTTTTTCCATTCTCTGTTTACCTTTTATTATTTTTTCTAAAAATACAAAACTTTCTTTAACACTATTAGGAAAATAAATTTAAAAAGTGATTGCTCATCACACAAAAACTAAAGCAAAATTCTGAAAACGCTACTTGAAAAGCTATCCATTCTAAGTCCCATTTTGAAAACGGGGGCAGATGAGGAGTTCCATTTTTTGGAAGCAGCGTATCAAAAATCGATGGGGAAGCGACAAAATTGGTCGACAAAGTAAGTAATATGCCGCAAACTCTTGTAAAATCGCCACCAGCAGCGGAACACACTTGTAGCACTGAAAGCACTGAATTGGGAACCTACCTGGCTACCAGAGGGGTTACCTGTTAAAAAACCGCTCCCGACAAGAAAGCTTTTTCTTTCTTTCAATACGTCGGTAGAGCACAATCTCTAAGAGCCGATTTGACCATTTCTGATTAAATCGTTAATTATTGATTAGCCTTATTTAGTCAATACTTTGCGTTCCACCATTCTTTTAATCATGATTAAGGGAAGATAATCGTCGGTTAACTTAACCGCCCAATAATGGCTGGTTATAGCGTTTAATCAGTGATTGAGGGAGCATAAACCCGAAATTCAAGTGCAAGTGCAGTATACAGGAAGGAAATATGGCTCTGTTTTACGATGATATTTTATCCTCATCTGATGATGATGATGAAATGTTTTACCATGTTCAGAGAAGACCAGGAATATTCAGAGAACGAGTGAATTGCGTGGTCATTGAAAAAAGCCTAGTTGGCGTTTGAATTGCGTCCAATTTGAGGTTAGATAAACCCAATAATTCAAAAAAGACTCGATTGTTCAAAGAAATATATGATTATTTTGTAATCACATCTTCTACTTTTTCCGCCATAATATTCACCACTTTTATTTTATTTTGTAAACAACGCAATTGCCATTTCTCTTTTATTGCACTTTAACCACACGCAAATTTAAACTTTGAGCGTCTTATCATATGATGGCGCCTAAACTATATGGCGCCGAGTGTTAAGGAAGAATTTCGTTTTAACCAATCAGAGTCGCCATTAAAACAGAAAGACGTAGACAGTATACTTTATTGCGAACAGAGTGTACTATTAGCTAACCAGAGGTTAAAAATTCTTGGTAGAACGCATCACTGGTTAACGCACATTTAATCATTGATTGAAAAATAATCATGATTAGTTAATCATGAATTCAATCAGACTTAGTGAAATGGGCCCTAGTAGAAGGATTGCGGTTCTCCCTTATGGCGAGATTAGATGCCCACTAGGTTTGCTATAGGCGGCAGCGTATTAGACTATAGTACGCATTCTATCCAGCCGGGTGTGCTACATATATACTTTAATTGATTTTCCATCTACATGGTTCGCCTGAGGCCAGAATACTCGTGACGTAAAAGTAGCATGCTTCTAGATATTTCCTGCTAGATTTCGAGTAATTACTCGAGAATAGACAGTAGGAAAATACCACCTTTTAAAATCATTGAGAAATAAGATTTAAACGTCCATGAATGAGGACTATATTTTGTTTTGGGTATCTCAGTCCTGTCTCCATATGAGCGAGGCTCATTGAAATAAATGCTTTATTTCTTTCTTTAATTCTCAAACACTGTAAATTTGATTATAAGTATAGATGATTTAAATTCAGTGTTCCAAAGAAGAAAAAAAATTGTATTGTTTTTTTTTGAGCTTCTTTAAGGGGGCACTCAATACCCGCTCAACAAAACAAAATTAAATTATAGGCTGTTATATCTTGCTAGGAGATTGTGTGTTAATTTGTTGCAAATCAATTCAAGTAGGGTAAATGTGATTCTGCTCAAGCAGGGGCATGAGGATGAAAAATTGTCATTCCTAATATCGAACTAGAGATTGGGTTTAAGCCCCAGGTTCACAGTGCTGAATGCTCCGCGTGATTCAATTTACTTTTCCGCTAGTAGCTTGAAGGAGGATACACTATTCCGCTACGGAAACACACGTATAATACGGGAAAATACGTATAAAAGAAATTCACTGGCAAAAATTTTGTTGTCTAAATGTATGGTGATGGTAGGGTGCCAATCCAACACTTATTCTACATTTTTTCCTATTGACTCCAGAATTGAAAGAAAAACGGAAAAATAATTTTAGGATTTAGCTAGCTTGGAACACGAAACGCAGTAATATAATTATAATTGCTAGTCTGAAATGACTTTACACTTTCTTTCTGGAATGGTACACACGGTATTTTTGTTATACAAAATAAAGAGTATAACCTCAATACTGAATAAATTAAAAATAAGAACAGGATGACAGGACAAAATCTGGAATGTTTACTATCAAACGAATATTTGAAAACTCTTTAATATATAGTTTTATTTTATAGAATTACTATCGCCCCTTTACAGTCCACCAATAAATATAATTTGAAGAAAGTAGCACTTTTAGATATTATTAGTTTATAAACGTTTTTGTAATATATTCTTAGAATCATCAAAACTTTTTCGTGGATCAACCAGTATGTATAGATATCTGAAATTATAAATGATAAATATTTTACAAATGAATAGCATTATTAATGAATTGTTTGCAGATTTGAATAATAACGTTAGCTTTCAAAGCTAACGCGATTTTTGGGTCTAGGTTTTGACTGTTTTCGCTCTATGTTTATTCCCTTCCTATCTTTTCCGGTGGCTAAGGTACCACTCAATTGTTGGTAGTCATATAAATAATTTACAAAAATGAATGAATGATGTAATAAAAAAAATTAAAATAAAAAATTTAATTATTTAAACCATGTTTATATTCTGGTCCACGAAACCTAAAGGTGAAAACTGACCATTTCCCTTGGTCTGGGGCTCTTTATTCAGATGTTGCAAAATAAAGTACAAATCTTATTTTTAATGATTACTTTAATATTTGTTTCTTATTTTGTACTAAAGTTTATTCTTAGTCACCCTGAACAATGTTTATCATTTCAATAAATTTATATTATTACCATTCAGAATAATGCATTAGTATTGGAACCCAGCTATTTTAATTGTATTATTTTTATCATTAAAAAATGCGCATTCTATTACAGTAAAAAATGTCATTAAACATTTTATTGAAATTCGTGTCGCCTTTCCATAAATTCAATTTATTTAGATACAATGTCGATGTAATTTAGGTGAACATGTTGTTACATAAAATTTTATTGTATCTTGTATTCTTTTTGCAAAAAGTTTATTGTTTTACTTTTAATATATTTTTATAAGCAGAGTTCACAACAAACATAAAAAAAATGTAATCCTATTTTTTGAGATTGGAAGAAAATCTACTTTTCCTATCTAAAAATGATTAATAACAAATTTATAGATCTTTTTTGGGCAAAAAACTTTTTTTCATTAATTTTAGTTAGTACCTTGTGTTGTTTTATGAAAAATTGAAATTTTTCATTTTGAATATTATTCTTTACGGTTAAAACGAAAACTGCGTGTCCTATCAAAAATTATTCATGACTTTAAATGAGTTTTCGCTATTTATTGGAAGATCAACTTTGGTGTATTCATTGTTTCATAGCTTGTGCCGTTTGTCCAAGACTTTAATTTGTTTATTTCTAATGTTGTTTTTTACGACTAAAAACAAATACTGCGCGTTCAATCGAAAATTGATTATGGCTAATTTGTAGATTTTTTCAGGGAGGGTAATTTCAGTCAATTCATTTTTTTCGTATCTTGCATAGTTTGCCCGCGAAATGGAATTTTTGATTGCTGATTATTTTTGGTATGATCAAAATTTGAATTTTCAACTTGTAGAATAAATTCAAAAACTTCTCATGGTAATCTTTCAGGGCTGTCTACAAATAACGTTTTTCTTCTCTTGACTTTTTTCATACCATACTTTTCTTGGCTTAAAATGTACATTTTAGTTTGTTTTTTTGGATTTTAAAAATGCTAAAACATTATTAATTTTCTTTTTATCGAAAAAAGTCATAAGGAAAAATTGTTAAAGTTTCAGAGTACTATAGATAGACGTACATAGAATTTTTAAATCTTGAAAAAATATGGTCTCAAATATTTTGAAAATGTGCTCTCTTTTTTAATGTTAATCCAAAATAGCTGGTTTACGAACTCGTTCTTTTTTTCAAGTCTTAAAAATTATGCCAAAGCAACTTCGAATCTGAATAATCTTTCGAAAGTTACCGTGCCTACACGATACAGAGTACAGACTACAGACTAGACTACAGACTACAGAAAGGCAGACACCTTCTTAAAAATCGTTTTTTCTGACTCAGGGGGTCTCAAAGCGTGGATATTTGATGAAAACCGAGAAAATAAAATTTTACATAACACCAATACTGTTTCATTAGCATTTGAATTTTCAATAAAAAAGTTCATATGAATTCTGCATAAAAAACTATCAATTTTGAAACAAAAAATTAAACAATTCTATTCTTATTTAAGTAAATCAATTATCAAGCAAAAAGAAAACAAACTCTTAAAAAACTACTGTAATTTTAAACAAAAGAAGTTTATTTTCCAGAGATTATTGCAAATGCAGCTCAAATACTTTCATTTTGTATTAGATACTTAAATTTTAGATAAAAAATGTATGAATAAATATGAATATTTTATAAAACAAATTTTAATTTTCAACAAAACTTTTCATTTTCAATAAAAATAGATTAATTTTTCTGAAAGAATGAAGTCGAATTTTCAATAAGGAATATACATTTTTAACTGCATAGTTACATTTTCAACTAAACTAACGAACTTTCTACACAGAAGTAAGAATTTTTAAGACAGTACATGAATTTTGTACTAAAAATTATACATTTATAATCCAAAAATAAACTAATTATTATACATTTTCATTTTAATAAATTAATTATCAACCAACAAGGACACGAGTTTTCAAGGAAAAAGTTCAATTCTAAAGAAAATAAAATTATTTCTAACCAAGTACTTTAACTTTCGACCGAATACTTTCATTTTGTATTAAATAGTTCAATTTCCCAGGGAAAAACTAAGAATTTTTTATAACAACAGTGCAGTTTTCTTAGATACAGTTCATTTTCTATCCAAATACCTTTTTTTTGTAAAAAAAAACGAATTTTCTATTAACAATGCAAAATTTTAATAATATACTTACACTTTTAACCGAAGGAATTAATTTCCTGTGAAACAGAAAATAATTTTTTTCGAAATTACATCAATCTTAAGCAAGAAATGACACATTTTCTATCGAAACAGATTCATTTGCTGAATAAAAGTAAACGAATCTCGTCCAGAAAAGGAATGAATTTTCAAATTAGTACTTGAATTTTAAACAAAAAAATGTAAATTTTAACGAATTAATGAAGCTTTTGACCAATTTAATACATTTTTTATACGATAATTAATTTTTAATAAAAAGATAGAGATTTAATATTAAACAGTTCGATTTTCAACCAAAAACTTCATTTTAAATCCGAAGAGATTAATTTTTATACGTATCATTTGTTAGTTATATTCTCACCGAAGGCATGCATTTTCTAAACAAGAATACTAATTTTTAAATAAAATGAATCAATTTTGTGCTAATAATTATAAATTCATAAACCAAAAAAGAAATAGCTAAATTTTTCTTTTAATTAATTAATTATCAACCAACAAGAAAACGAACGTTCAATATTATAGTTGAATTATCAATAAAATAAAATATTTATTAACAAAATGCTTCAACATCCGAGCAAATACTTTAATTTTCTATTAAATAGTTAAGTTCGCGATAAAAATTTTTTTTACATAAAACGATACAATTGTCTTAGATAAAATTAATTTTTAATCAAAATAGATTTTTTTTGTATAAAAAATGAACAAAACGAATTTTAATTTAAAAATATAAATTTTCAATCACATAGTTACACTTTCAACCAAAGTAGTGAATTTTCTATACGAAAATAACATGTTTTATGAAAGTGAGTACATGAAGTTTCTACAAAAATTGATAAATTTATATGAAAATGTATATTTTTTATTGAAAAGTATTCATTTCAATTCATTACGACTTATGAATTTAAACTATACGCACAAACTCTTCGCACTGTTATTTTTCTATTCAAAAAATTATATACTTCAACAAGAAAATAATTGGCATTATAGTTGACGGGTCACGAGTGTAGTTCGATAAATACAGTTCCGTGAATTTTGCGCGATTCCTACTGAAATTCGGTATCGGGTAATGTTCAAAAGTGCTTTGACGTGAGGATTTGGATCGCTGTATACACTGGGAAGAGTTAAAATGTGATGGGTATGTTTAAATAAAGTGAACACCTGTACTAAAGTGCGATGAGAACCTGAGTAATCTTAATTGAAAATATCAAACACGCTCTTTTCTGGCATCTCTGTTAAAATGGAATATCTGACCAAGCTATAATGTGAATTGTGCGGCATAATATGTGTTTGTTTGGATTGTTAACAGCCCGCAATATATCTTTTTAGTTACGAAGTATATCGATCATACTACTCTGTTACATGAACATTGGATATACGGAACGGGCACATAACAACGTAAGAATGGAAGACGATTTGCTGGGTAGCTTGCTCATCTGTAAGTGATGTAGTAACAAAATAGTGTACGAAATCTCTACATGCATAAGATGTGGCACCTTTTATCATCCAGGATGTGCTTACAAGAGTAAAAGTTTGCCAAATGGAGTATATTCAAAATGCTGTGACTCTCGCTCCAAATCGCCAACGCCAATGTCAAAGGAGGATTGGGAGGAGGTAATCTAGAAAAAAATGTATGACTCTCTTGAAAAACATAATGAAAACATAAAGGAAACGAGAAAGATTCAAATAGACGAGTCTTAAAAGCACCAATGGCGAATCTATCTAGCTATATAAATAAAGTAGAAACAAAAACAGATTTAGTCGGAGAGGATGTAAAGCAAATCTCAAACTTAACGAGTTATGCATGATGGAAACTGGAGGAAAAAGAATATCAATATTTTTGGAATCCCGGAGCCTATCACGAATATCCTCTTTGAAAATAGCAGTATTGTAGGCGAACCCAAAAAGTATGATACTGAAAAAATAGCTGCGTTAAAGATATTAAATAGCATCCAAAATGAAATCAGAACATCGGATAATTTGAAATGCTATAGAGTGAGTAAAAAATTTCACAGAATTCACAAAGACCAAGGCCTATTTGGGTTCGTCTACCATCGGAGGAAATCGCAGTAAAATATCTAAAGAACTTCGCAATGCAGAAGCGATCCAATTGCCTAGACAGCGTGGCACTGGGAGTGCAGATAAGCTCAGATCTTACATTATGGCAACAATCAGAATTCAAACAGGCACTCGAAAAGCTCAAAGGAAAAAAACTATTCAGAAAAAAGGATCAATGTCTTCAGCAGAGGCAGGGTCGACATGTGATAATTCAGACGAAGATGCGGACATCAGCCGAAGCGCAACCCAAAAGTCTACAGGAGAAATTTCAAAAATTGTGACGGGTGTCGCAAATTAAGGGATAGGACAGGGATTTGGATATCGAGAACAGGTAAAGTCAATAAACTTAAAGGGCAAATATAATAAACGTAAGAATGGTTTATTAAATCAACTTACATGAGGGTAGTGGAACATGCTGGCCCACAATCGCTGTTAAGTCTCGCCGACTTATTTCGAGAGCAGGTTGAGGTGTTGGGTGATGTGTAGCAGCTTGTCGGATAATTTTGGGCAGACAGCTTGACTTTTTGGCGTAGAGTTGTAGGCTGACGGGACACTTGGTTGGCAATTCACGAAGGCGTGCGGTGAGCACAGGACTGAACTCCGGGAAAGGTTTTGGGGTACATATCCCGGGTTGGCTTTCCCCACTCCCAGTCCTAGGCCCACAGGGCCGTATAGTTGTGGGGTGCTTGTAACTTTTTTACAAACTATGAGAGTATTTTTTTAATCAAAAAAAGTCATAAAGATATATTTTTCGTCTTTTCTAACACTATCAATATCCGTACATAGAATTTTCAAATTCAGAAAAAAATGGTCTTAAAATTTTCCAAAACGCGCTCACTTTACGAATTTTGATTCAAATTGGCTGGTTCACAAACTCGTCCTTTCCTTTAGGACCTGAAAAAACTGTGTCAAAGCTCAATTTTATGCGTTCATTTTTTTAGAGTTATCGTGTTTACGGGCGGACGGCCGGACAGACAGACATACACGATAGTAAAAACGTGATTTTAAAATTCATGAGGTCGCAAAACGTACAGATCCGTTAAAAAACTGTGGTGTCAAATTCCGGACAACTCATATACTTTCTCAATCATAAATAATGAGAATATAAAAAAACCAGTTGAAATAAGCCACATTTGACATAATTATTACATTTTTAGATTCAGAACTTAAAAACATGAATATGGATAATTCGATCAAGTTTTAAACATTTTTGATTATTTTGGTCTGACATATTAGATAAGCCGAATTTAATTTTAAAAATGCAACACCTGGTTTTAACTCAGCGCCTTCAAAAACATAATATAACTAATCTTATCAAGGTCCGAACATTTTTTATAATTCATGCTCGTCATATTGGATCCGTATTTCTGCTACAAATCGCAAATTTTTCACTCAGAATCCACACGTAACTAATTTCACTGAGAACAAAAGTATTCCAAGTTGAAATCTTTCCACTCCATGACCAAACTAAACTCATTTTAAACTCGGAATTTTACTCCGATCCTAAAGTCCATGCCAATGGAAGAATATTGCTCCTATACAAGGAATGTAATTATGAGTCTGCTGTGAATCATATTGGAGTAAAAATACAGTGCACTTATACCTGACACAATCATAAAGAAGACCTTTGGGCCATAAACTCTGCTTCGCTCACAAATTTTCGGTGCACACGAATTCGTTCTCGCGGTCAAAAATGACCCTCGGCAACACTCGAATTCGTTCCCGGTTCGACCCAACGCCTCTCTGTCTCTTTTCTCTTCGTCTACGCCCACCACCACTAACTAGACTCACGAGTTCGTTACGGCGCTTTCTCAAGAACTCTCTAATAAAGTTTCCATGAATTTTTCCTTCACAGTTTTTACAGGCTTAGGACTGGCAACTTGAAGCCTCAACGCTATTTTCATTACTGGCGTACTGCCAAAATTTTGATGTCATTCCGTTAAGAAAGTCGTATGTTGAGATATAAGTCAAAAGGCCATAGTGATAGGTCACTAGTACCCCCCCCCCGCACTTTACCAAACAAGACTGGTAAGTAGAGGGGATGGGACGTTCCTGTCGGAATTTAAAACAAAATATACATTTTTACAGATTTCAAGCAAATAATTTAAAAGCTTTTCAAGGAGTATGAAATTCTACAAAAAATAAAAAAGATTTTCTTCAAATTCAGAGGAAAATTGATAGTGACTTTTCATTTTGAAAAATTAATTTAAAGATAATATTTTAAAAAGATTTAAAAATATTTTTCAAATTATCAAAAACGAATCTGGAAGATTTTAGGGAAATATTTTTTTATTTTGCAGGATTTAAAAAAGAATTTTAGAAAGAATTTGAATGATTTAAAAATATATTCAGGAGTCCTGAAAAAATTTTAAAAATAATTTAAATTTGAATATATGTACAAAATGCCGATGTTTCAAGATTTTGAAATAAAATGTTGTCTTCAGTTTATAACAACAATGGAACCGTCTAATTTTTAATACTTCCAGTTGAAAATTTTTAAAATGGTTTATAGCTATGTTTTTATGACTTAAAATGGAAAAACTTTCAGCTTTAGAGTTCGAATTCTTTAATATCATTGACAACCTGTTCTCATTATGATGAGAATGTAAGAATAAAAGATTTCAATATTACGCCAAAAGACGCGAGATATATAAAAAGGCAAGATGTGTAGGAGTTTTTGTTTAATGATAGTAACAGTAAATGTAAAAATAGTTACTTTTGAAGCACAGTTCGCAAGTTGTTTTATGACAACAAATTAATTTTATTTTTTGTGCAACTTTTTCTTTATTTTCCATGTTCAAATTATGGTGACTTATTTTTCAGAGATTCTTTAGTACGCAGGGATAAAACAGATTAATTTATTTTTAAAAAGTAAAAAGCTTCATGTTTAAACTGTGAGAAACAATCGTGCACTCGCTCGCCTTCGGTTGCGATTGGGTCGGTTCGGGAGCAGGTGAGACGACGATAGACAATATAGAGTATAGACAGATTGGGACTATTTCCGGAAAATACATATACCTATACCACTGAAAGCTGCAACTTCTTTTGCATTAGGCAAGGGAGAAAGATTTCATCAATTTCTGCAATTTTTTAACTGGTGCAATTTTTTATCTGTCTTTCCTGACAAATAGAGAAATGAAACTTTTTTTTCAAATATTTGCCATCAAAATCTACGATTTTCGTGTTTTATATTTTAGGTGAGGTAACTTTTATATTTTTTAATTTTTCGTTTTACGCTGAATGGTTCAAAAATTACTATTTTTGTTTATTTTTATTGGATTATTTTTACGAATGATTTATTTTATATTACTGACAACAAGCGCGAGATTCAACAATCGCGCGTTCTAATCGCGCTCAAACTTGCGAACAAAGTGAGCCGCTCGCGTAGCACGCGATGAGAACATGTTTGCAAGGCGGGTAGATTTTTTAAATTATAATTGCTACGATTCAATACTTCAGGGCTGAATTACCGACGGATATTATTTAGCCACTTAATCCCATTTGTTATTTGGGGGAGGTGCACCAGCAGTTTTTGACCAATCAGCATAACATTTTTCACAAACATTCTTGGGGCTACCGGACGGTTTGTTAGACTATTGGAGAATGATTGAGTTTGCACAGTTTTCGAAATATATAAAATCAAGTGGCCTAAAATGTATGACTATGAAAATCCACAGTTTTTGACAATTGGCACCCAATTTTGCACACATATGTTTTTGGCATAACCGAATTTTTTTATTAATCGGCATCAAAGAAAAAACTCTGAAAACGTAAAACATAAATACGAACTTAAATGCAAAAAATATTAATTGTTTTTAATTATAAAGATTATACCTGAGTCATCGAATTCAGAATGTAGAATCTTTAAATCAGTCGTGCAATTTCAACGTAACTTGCAAAAAAACTCCAGAAACTCCCCATTACATCTTCCTACCAAATCGTCTTACGATCTGTCCAGGAGCCCAAATAAAATGGGTGAAAAATTTTCTGCTGATCGGTCAAAAACTGTATTTTTGCCCCCTCCCCCCTATATAAAGGGCGGTACCAAGAATACATGAGAATTTGGCCCCACGCCGCCACTAATGGGACTGGTAGATAAAACTTTAGAACGTGCACAACGTTTTGGAATTTAGCCTTAATACTGTTTTTTGCCATTCAATGTCAAAACTCTAACTGAGAGTAAAACTAATATTTGTGACATAATGCATCAAGTGTCCCCACCCGAAATGATTGTTTCTCTTTTATCGGGTTAAAACGTAGCTGAACTATAGTCCCGGTGGACGTTTATTATTTCACCAAAACCCACATACATTTACCAAGCGGTTGTCAATATACACGGGCCTGAAGTGTTTACATTTACAGGTGCTTTTTAACCTTTACGTTAGAGTAACTTCTTTTAGGATTATAGGATTAAACTTTTATTACAGTGTTTTGGGAAGCTCATTTTATATACATTAAGATCATCATAACAGATTCGCCCCCCATGATATCCTTTAACGCTTTATACGAATGGAAAGTCTGTGCTGTATCAGAAGTTTTCGGTAATCTCCTTTTTAATTAAAAAAGAATTCGAAATGAAAAAAAAACAAACTGTTGTGATAACCTTTAAATACATGAAAAGAGCTGTTCAAAACACTGTAATAAAAGTACAATCGTGTAATCCTAAAAGAAGTTAGAGTAAGGTAAAGGTTTAAAAACACGTATATGGTTTGGCGAATTAATAAACGTCCACTAGGCCTGTAAATCTGCCAAGTTTCAACCCCATTAAAAAAAAACAATCAATTCAGGTGGGGACACTTGACTTTTATTGGATTTCCGTTTGTTCTCTTTGTATAGTATTGTAACGTTATCGTTCTATCAAGACCGGGGATGAATTTCGTGTTTCTCGATATTCGAAGTTTAGTTCTAGTGCATTTGGATTATTTTAACATGGTGAGAATTGTCTAAAAATTATACTAATTTTTAGTGATGGTAGTGTAGCATTTCAAACTTTTCTCAGTGACATTTACCTTCATTGAGCGATTTGTTCGGTATGCATTTACTCTTTCCTGTTCAGTGAATTGCAATAAATAATATCAGTTGATTCTAATACTGATTAGTTCTTACAATAAAAAAATTTCCACTGAATTTTTAATTATTACTTGATGGCCAAAGTGACAGATTGTGGATTCTAATCAAGGGATAGATGATTGCGTATTTTAATGATGGTTTTGATTCAAGGATATAAATTTTGCTCATAAGATCGATATGAGCTTAACGCACAAACGCACATGATTCTGTTTTCGCTTTTGTGTTTCATCGCACAACAAGGTCCTTATAGTGACACAAATGCAGGGTTCTACGAGAATCCACAATTTTAGCGTTGCACAGATTCAACATAATAAACTTTTGATTTACTCTTGGTTTTTTTACTGCTAGCCCCTGAAGCTTTAATCATGCACGTCTAGGTCCCTATAGTAAAATGAGGTGCATAGCCGTAACATAAATTACACATATTTTTTATTTCCTCCAATAAATTTTTCAATTAAACTCCCTGAGGCAATCATGCACAACAATGTCCTTATAACAAAACAAGGTGCAGGGTTGTGTCTCTTATCAGAATTTAAGTGTGGAAGTTGGCATAGGCAGTTGGTCATGTGAGGAGCCACACGCGTCTCCCAATGTTGACACTTTTACAAGAAGCGAATTGGTACCGGTACCGGTACCAATATTTATAGGGTGCATTGGTCCTGCGCTATTCCCACTTATTTACCGATGGCGCGCGCAATAGATCGTACTGCATGTCCACTTATGAGTTCCACCTGCATGTCCACTTATGAGTCAGAGGCGTATCAATATAAATATTCACCCATATCCTTGCGATTTAATTTAAATTATGAGAATATGACGGACCGTCTCAGTATAAACTGCAGCAACCTTTCGACAGCCTTTATAATTGGCATTTGTTTTTTAATCAGAACCACATGAAGATTTCATATATTTCGAAAACGTATCTAGAAAATTTCGAATACATCTGTATTATTTTACAGAATGTTGTAAAATTTTACGAAAAATTGGGCTCATCTTAGAAGTTGCAGTTGTTCAAACTGACGGGGATCATTCCTAAAATTTGCTTGAAATGTTTCAAATTCTTTTTCAAAATTTTTGGCATTTGTTCCAAATTGTAAATTATGTTTGAAATTTTTACAAAAATTCGAAGTATTTTTTGAAAGAATTATAATTCTCCCTAAATTTTCTATAAAAAAAATCAACCTATTTTTGGCCATAGCGCGTCAGCTAATACGTTTTTCCACCGATGAAAGAATCTAATCACTTTTCTTCGAATATTTTTGAAAATACATTTATGTATTAATTTTATCGGCATACAACATGTATTGTTTGGATTTCTCTAATTTTTACAATGAATTTGGAAAAATCAGTAAGTGTACAGAGCGACCCGCAAGTAACAGTTTTTAAGAATATTGACAAAAGCGATTGTATTTATGTAAATTCGTTGGAAAGATGTCACTTGTTTCCGAATGTCACGATTAGATCGAGACTAGGTCAGAAGTATCTAGAATTTCCAAAAATAGTAACTAGGTTCTTCATATAAAAAAAATGCAGCTTCACCGCTGGAATGCAGTGAAAATATTTGTCAGCATGAAGCGAAGGCTATTGTCTTTACACCTACAACCAGCTTAAGATCTTTTCAGTTCAAGTTCCGGCTTTTCTAAATTATGAGAACTATTAATTTAATCCTATTTTTCTTTAATTTAATATTATTTGGCGATTGCGTTTGTAAGTATAATAAAGTACTAAATTAATCATGCAATAAAATATCTTACATCCAGATATTAAATGTAAACAAAAATTCGCCTTTCACTTTTTTAAAGTTAAAACATATGTTTATAATTATTGCACTTATTAGGAAAATATGTTGTTTAGCATGCCGGAAAACACTAAATTCTACAGTTTTAAAGTGAATACGTACACATTTGGAAACGTGTATAAGTGTTGTCCAAGCAGTCGAAGTGAGGTCGAAAAATTCTTTTTGTCAAATCACGTAATAAAAAATATAATAATATAAAGGATATTTAAACGTGTTTATTTGTTGAATCAAAGTTTTTCTTCAATAAATAGTTTTCGAGAAGAAAATTATTTACCTTTTTTTTTGTAACTCACAGAAAATCCGCACGAGTATAAACTGAACTAACGATATTTCTAATAAAACTTAAAACTTCTCGATAATTAAAGAGGAAACATACTTTCTACGATAAATCCAAATAATTACCTTAATAGGAACATTAGTTCAAATTATTTTGGTTTAAAGATCAATTTGGAAATGAGAAAGAAAAGGAATATTCCGAGTAAATATTTTAATACAAATTTTAAAAATTACATCATGCGACGTTTTGACCTCAATCTGTCGGTCATCCTTAGGCAAATTATACCTAATAAAAAAAGTATATAAAAAAAGTAAGCTAATTTAAAGAAAGCAAATGTTAGTTTACCTCATATATTCGACAGTTTTATAACGTCTAAATTTTAGTTCGATGAAAAAAAGGTTTTGACGGTTTTTGATATCACTTTCAAATACATAATTTTTCGGGAAAAAACCTCAAGAAACGAAGAGGCTCCCAATAATTGGGGTTACATTTTTAAAAAACTAATCGAGCGAAACCTCAGGAGTCAAACAACGGAAAACCAAGTAATGGTTTCCTGTAGCTCGATTTCGCTCGGTTGAATTTTAAAAAAATATAAATAAAAAATATTCCTAGTATTTTTTAATTCCAAATTGATCGTAAAAACAATATAACTTGAACTAATATTTCTATTAAGGTAAATATATTTACAAAGAAAAAAGAGAAAATGATTTAAAAATCTATACAGAAATGCTATACTGCCAAGGCAATCCAACTGATTCATTGAAAACGGGCAAATGTTTTTTTTTGTTAATTTAAAATTAATAATAACTAGTGGTATTTTCAATTAGTGACTGTAAACTTTTCACATGCTAGGAAGTTTTTTATGATTATAGTTTAGAAAAACTTTCATCGAAAAAGTTATAATTTGCAAGATGCGATTGTTTAAAGTGTACAGGCGTTTCGAGCTCCGTTACGAGAGCAGGCAGTACGAACATTCAGTAATAAATTTTTTTCCTCTGTATTTTTTTCTTTTTTATTATTTATCGTTCTTCAATTCTTATTTTAATCTTTATGAAGTTTAATTTAATCATTTTCAACACAAAAGTGAATTCGCCATAATAATAAATACTTTGTAATAAATGATTAAATAAATTTATATGTATATAATTCCATGAGAATGCAGGGCCAATCTAATTTTTAGCGGATGCAAATTTTTTATGAAGTTAGCACTTTAAAATACGCCAAATCTGTTTCTCGTCTCCGCAAATTGTAGGCTGTGTAAGACAGTACGACAGTACGTTTTCTGCTATTTAATAATACAACTTGGATTGGAACGAATGTAGCATATGTACATATTTCAAGATGATGTCTTCTCATTATTTCAAGAGAAGTGACAACCGCATTCTCTTGTCAAATAACTAGTTTATCATGTGCTCCATTGTTGCAACCTTTCTTTTAATTCAAATAAGAAGAAACATCAATGGCAAGGTTTTCACTTCTCCAAATCTTTTTTAACCCAGTTCTAAACTAGTTGTGATTTGATTTCCTAAACGAATAATCATAAATTTTAACAAATTTGACGATATTTCCTAAGCTTCTGTAAATGTGACGAGTCACGATGAAAGGGACAATAGGGTTCAAAATTTAATTTAAATATTTAGGATGATATTGATATTTTTTAAATCTCTTTTTTACATTAAAAAAGAAAGATGTTTTTATATGCAAGATTGGATTTGTTATTCAGCTGGTAATTATGGCTGGTAATTATGGGCATTTGCGGACAAACCAAGAAATCCAGTCCAACCACTTTCTACGAGCTGACAATTAGCCCCACTCTGCGCCATTGATTATGTAACTCGAGAGCACGTCTGTTAAATGATAAACTTAAGGTCTTTTTCCTTGTAGCATATCGCAAATTTTAAAAGTGTGTGGCAATTTGTGGAAATTTATAGTTGTTTATGGTGATTCGCAAAAATTTAGCTTTATCGAAATTTGACTCGTTTTTTCGTTTCAATATCAACTGAGTTTGTAATCACATTTGGTCTTCCTTTGTTTTGGACGAATACCAAATTTTTGGGGTGCGATGGAAACATTCTTTGCTAAAAATCCCTATATTATATATTACAGATGGAATGGATGCGAATTCAGACTCGGGAGGAGAGCTTAGTGAAACATCGTCTGCTGGTTCTACCAATAATCCTTCCAGTTCCCGCGGTCAACGTGAGTACATTTTAAGTGCTGTAACTTGCAATAGCATCAATAATTATAACTGCAAAATCAACGTAGCCAAGGAAATCGAAAAAAACGGTTCGAATCTTTATTCGTGTATAACGCGGATTCTAATTAACTTTCTGTATTTTTTTGGTTGTTCTTAATTAATATGCATATGAATTTATCATATCTGCCAACCAATTTTTTTAAAAAGTATTATTTAAGTATTAAAATGCAGTTAATGTTGTTAATTAGGATGCTGAATTTTAGGAAACGGCGAAACTGGCAAATGCGGCTCTCTTCGAATTACGGACCTGAGACACAGGCCTGCCGTAATTTGAGAGAACGCCGTTCATGGTAAAAGAATATGAAATAATTCAATTATAACAAATTCTTACGAATTTATAATATTACTATTAGTAGGAAATATTATTGCAAGTTCTGCAATTTTGAAAAGTTACAACTGACAATTCTTAAGTTCAAATGTAAATATGTAATTTAGAACCTTTTTTTTTAATTCAAGTTTGGAAGACTTACGATGCAACATTAAAGATTTGCAATTTAAAACTACAAGTTGAAGATTTATGATTGACAACTGTTTAATTTTAAACAGGCTTATAAATAACAATGTTTAATTTGTGATGATTGGGGGGATCAAACATCAAGTGTTTTAAATTTAAAATCTTCCAAAGAGATGCAATTACAAAATATTAAATACTAAAATCAACAATTTCATTTTTCACCATTATAAACCATTATAAACGATTGGTAAAAAGGCAATTAATATAAGATTTTTTAAAAGTAAATCACAAGGTTAATTTACGAAAGTAAAGTAAGAGATTACAAGATGCAAATTTACGTCGGCAATCAGAGGAGGACCCTCGGCTCAAAGTCGGACCCTCTTTTGCCCGCCGTAGATGGGCGGTCAAATTTGTTTAAACTTTTTTATTGATAAGAAACTTATGTCGTACCAACCTCAACTGCCAATTTTGGCCTAACTTGGACTATCGGTCAAACTCTGCGCAATAATCAGCCCTAACACAGGTGTGAAATTCGGTCGGACGCCGGAGGTTGACTATCCCTTCGGTCCACAGTTGGCCCTGTTTTGGAACCAGATCTATGGTAACCAGAGATGGTTCGATTAAGGTGTTTACAAGTTGCCTTAGTCCAATCAAATTTGGCACCTGACGTCGGTGGACCATCGGATGAATTGGTCGGTATGACCGCAAGAATGAGGTTGGTCCGATTCTGGATACAGCAGTCGGTTCGCCACAAGTCAATTGTTTATTAACACGTCCTAAATTGCGCTATAGCAGCGAATAAAAATAAAGATCTTGTAAGGTTCTCAGACTCTGGTATTTATCTTAGAAAAACTTAAGAGTACACGAGAGGAGAAATGAAGATTCTTTTCAAACACGAGACTTGTTTTAAAACATGGGATAATTTATTTCCTCAAAATTACAAGTTCTTTCTCGGTGAATTTTCTATAAGAACGATTTTTGACGTTTCTGAAATATAGACACGTAGGTCTTAGAAATATTCTTTCTATTTTAACTTTCGCGGGCTAACTGGAGCTTCAAGAGCTAGTCTCTTTTACAAAAAGATCTCCTTCCTAAATCGTCGTACCGAGGATAAAAATTAACTCTAGATACTTACTAAATAGCGGGTAGTTAAACTGAGTCTTAACTTGGTTGATGGGAATACAATTCCCACGCCCGTTCTCGACGTCAGCCACTATACTTTGGAAAGTCTAAGTGAAGTTGCAGCTACGCTCTCCTAGCTAGTTTAGTAAGATCTTCGGAGAGGAAGACCTACCAAAAGGACCTAACACCCTAAAAGAGCTAACCGAACGAGAGTGCCTATCTCTGAGAGTTTACATCAGAGGTGAGCGGTACAACCACCCAGTCCATGCAATGCACTCAGAGAATCAACTTTACCCTAGTATTCAGGGACTAAGGGTTTTCATCTTAGCCTGGTACTATGGTGAAGTTAGTTCACCTTCGCTCGCCAGCGAGCCCCCCAATGCTAATTCGAGCTCAGCATCCCCTTTTTAAAGGGGATTTCCGTTTCACGCCGCCGCGCCTCGCGGAAAAGTGTATGCGTGAGGCTTGTGACTGCGCGTTACACTGCGCCTTGTTACTGGGCCCGATTCGCATTTGGGTTTTAGGGGTTGCTAGTTGCAAGGGGATGGACAGCTACCTTACAACAGTCCTCCATTTGAGTTGAAATTTTTGTGAATGACAATAAGTAAAAATTTCAACTCAAATCCTAGCATTTTGTCAATATCTAGTCAAGACTGAATTATTTAAATACATATATCCCAAACTTTAAAGACAAATATAATAGCCTGATTATCGCTAGTTATTAACATCAAAATGTGTAAAAATGTGTAGAATAATATAAGGATTGTTGCTAATTATTGAGTCTATATCTAATTAAGCTTTCTAATCTATTCTTTTATATATATGTGTTTGATAATAAAGTAGAAGAAATTTGCTAGCCTAATCCTCGGTATATTCTAGCTATTTACAAACATTCGAATTTCTAATAGACTTAAATTTAATTTATTTATATTCACGGATATCAAAAAAAAATATAAAGTTATAAGCTCTTTTCAAAATAGAAATAATTTTTTATATTCTAATAGTCTTAATGCTTTTATGCAAAGAAGTGTTCATTTGGAAACTCTACACTTATTCAAGAATGCAAATTTTAGACGTTGGTAACCTTGGAGATTATTGTACCTAAGATCATGGACACAGTACATACTTGTTTCCATATCGAAGTCCCGAAGTCCTGGTCGTAAGTAGTTTTCTTCCTTCACTGTCTGCCTCTTCCGTTTACGGGCTTCTTCCGCTCGTAGGGCTCGGTGCACTCTCCTTCTCGTGGTCCCCTTCAGGATATCCTGTTATACTCTGTCCTGTCGACTGAGTTGAGGACCTCTCGATGGTTTAGGTGTTGGAGGTAGATTTTCTATGTCCAATTTTAAAAGTCCCAATGGATCGGTCGAGTGTTCTCTTCCATCGCTATCACCGGCTTTATATTTCCGTAGATGTTTTCATTGGGCTCCCTTCGAAATGAATCGTCTTCTTCCCTCTTGACGAGAATTGGAGGAAATTTATTCGGTAGACACGTAGAGGGTCGATCCTGCCGGGCACTGCGTCATCTGCCGGGCCATTGGCCCTTAATTCAAGGATAGCGATTTTGGCAAATACCGCTTCATCTGTGTTACTTTGCTTCTTCCTGACGTCTTTGATCACTTTATCGGTTTGCGTCATGCTGCTGCCTGGTTTGGCT
Organism: Druon quercuslanigerum; assembly: GCA_010014905.2. Classification (NCBI taxonomy): domain Eukaryota; kingdom Metazoa; phylum Arthropoda; class Insecta; order Hymenoptera; family Cynipidae; genus Druon; species Druon quercuslanigerum. Next base: position 339 of record JAAAKG020188173.1, on the reverse strand, counting down.
CTCATTCGCCGTCTTTTCTTTTTCAACTCTTCCTCCGTAGGTTTGGTTCCCCATTTTAGTTTAAATGCCTTCTCGTATGCGATTACATGGCTTAGGTTTGATCCTAAAGGCCGCGTTTGAGTAGACACCGTACGCGTTACTTCGGGTATTTCGATTTGGGTTGAACTGTCCATTTTTAAAGTGCGAACGTTGTGAAGCGTTAGCAGATACTGACCTATCCTTGAATTTTCCTTGTCTTCAGATTTTGCAGTGAGCCTGATTCAGTGGTTTGTAAACGTGCGTACTAACATAACCTAACTCTTTCTGGCAAATATAATATATTTAAACTGTAAAAGGAAT
>JAAAKG020188162.1:0-25013 GCA_010014905.2 Druon quercuslanigerum | reverse complement strand
GATTTTGGATGCCAACCCATCCATTCATGTCTCCTAGCAGAATTATTCTTTCACCATGATCGCAAATATTCATCGTACTCTTCAAAAAAATACGAATTTTAAAAAATTGTTCAATTTTCAGTAAAAAATTTTCAATAAAATAAAAGTTAATTTTCAGTATATTTTTCAACCAAGAAGATTAAGTTTCTATAAAAAAGTTAAATTTTCGATAAAAATGGAACAGTTACATATTCAATTTAAAAAATTAATTCTGAATAAGAAATAACTAATTTTCGACCAAAAAGATAAATTTTCAACCGAAAATATCAATTTTCAACCAATAAGATGAATTTTCTAACACAATAAACTAATTTTCAACGAAATATTTAAATTTTTAAAGAAATTGTCAACCAACAAGAGGACTTAGTCACCAAGAAGTTGAAATATTCTCCCACAAATTCGAATTTTCAATCAAATACATGACTTTTAAACGAAATATTTAAATTTTCAATTTAAGAAGATAAATTTTGAACCAAATATGTACGAGTTAAATTTTCAGTAAAAACAATTAATTTTCTAGTAGGAAACCTAATGTTCAACAAAATAATTAAATTTTAAACAAAAAAAGAAGGTTTGTGAACTAAACTGATGAATCATCAACCAAATAAATGATTTTTTAACAAAGTAGTTCCACTTTGTACTGAGTGGCTGAACTTTCAACTAAAAAGAATTAATATTCTCAACGATAACTGTGATATTTGATATTTCAACAAAAAAGGATTTTAATTTTATACCAAAAATAGTTGGATTCGTCAAAAAAAAAATAGGAATTTTCAACAAAATAATTTGAATCTTCGACCAAAAGAGATTAATTTTCAACTAAATATTGGCGATTTTTAACCATAATAATAATATTAAACCAAATCTGTAGCAACCCAGTAATTTAAGAAAGGATATGTTTATTTCACTCTAGAATTTTATTTCAAAAATATATGTATTAATTAGGATATATTTTTTTTATATAATAAATGCTTTAAATTCTCTTAAATGCTCTTTTCATCCTCTGCTCGAGCTTAAATGCTGATCGCATTCTCGAGAGAATTTGCTCAACTTAAACCAACATAAAGCATTTCAAGGAAATTCAAAAAATTTTAAAAATCTTAGGAGAATTAAAAAAATGAAAGGAGTTTAAAATTTTTTAATTAAAACAAATTCAAAAATTTAAAGAATTAAAAAAAAGTTTTAAAAAGTTAAATATTTTTGAAGATTCTAATAAATTTTTAGTAGGTAAAAGAGAAGAATGTGATAGATTAATAGAGCTTAAATAAGTTTCAAGGGATTTGAAATATTTTTGTTCATTCTAAAAGATTGATTAGATTTCAATAGTTTGAACTAATTCCAAAATATTTTAAATATTTTACACTCATTTAAAAACTTGTAAGGAATTTTCAAGAGCTTTAGAAAGGTAAAGAGGAATCTTTATTCGATTTTAATAGATTAAAGAGATTCCAAAGGGGTTTAAAAATGTTCTGGTATTTTTGAAAATTCCAAGAAATTGTAAGAGCCTTAATAAGTTTCAAGGGATTTCTAAATATTTCCAATATTTTACGGTATTTTAAAAGATTTTGTTAAATTTTTAATAGATTTGAATAATTTGAAAAATTTGAAAGTATTTTAATGATTTTAGGCGATTAAAAAAAGTTTGCATTGGGTTTTAAAAAATTTCCTGGACTTTTGGAAGATAGGGAAATATTTTATAGAACCTATATGTGAGGTTGGATATTTAAAAAAATTTAACGGATTTGATCAGATTTTCGAGGATTTCAATTATTTTGTGGGGTTTAAAATCTCTAAGGATATTTTAATAAATTTTCCAAGATGTTAAAAGATTTTAAAGGATTTTAAAGATTTTAGGATATTTAAAAATATTACAAGGAATCAAAGTTGGTTAACATAAATAAAGCAAATTCAAATAATTAAAGAAATTTGACAGATTTTTTTTTTTAATTTCCAATAAATTTTAAGGAGCTCTAAAAAATTGCAAGGGACTTCAAAACATTTGATTGTTTTTTATTTAAAAACCATTCAAATTTTTTAGAGCCCCTTGCTTTTTTAAAATGTATGTCAATAATTTAAAGAGATTTTAAAGGATTTTAGAGAGTTGAGGATATTTTCAATAAGTGCCAAAAATTTAAAAAGTTTAAAAGTATTTCATAAAATTTTTTCAGATTTGAAATATTTTAAGGTGTTTTAAAAGAATTCAAAGGATTTTAAATATTTCAGAAATTTTTAAAAGATTCCAAGGCATTTTTAATTGACTTGAATCATTTGACGGGATTTTCAATATTTTTTGATATCTTAAAAGATTCTAAGGCATTTTTAAGAAATTTATAAGATTCCAAGGATTTAATGGGATTCAAAATAATTGTTCATGCGCTTTTAAAGAATTTCCTAGAATTTCGAAAGATTTTAATTGATTTTACAGAACCTTTAAGGTTTTAAGATATTTTAAAAGATTCCAGTAAAATTTTCCATGGTTTCAGAAAATATCAGAGTTCATAGAATTTCATGGAATTTTATAATATTTTAATGGATTTCCAAAAAATTATTGAAAAGAAGTGGGACAATTCGTCGGGTAGATTTGCAAGATTTTAAGTGCCGTAGAATATTTTTAATAGATTTCAATCATTTCAAGAAATTCCTAAGATATATGATATGTTTAAGAATTGCAAGGAATTTTAAAGAGATTAGAAAAATTTCAAGGATTTTAAATATTTTTGAGTATCTTGAAAGGTTCTAAAAATTTTCACAAAATTAAAAAATTTGCAAGGGATTTCCAAGGAGTTTAAGGGATTTAAACAGAAATTTCATGCGGCTGCAAAGAATTTACTAGAATTTCGAAAGATTAAATTTTCCAGGATTTCAGAAAATATCAGATTGCGTAGAATTTCACGGAATTTTATCATATTTGCATGGCTTTTGAAGAATTTTTTACAGCTCAGCTTGAAGTCTCAGGCATTTAATAAAATTCTTTTGAAATCCCTTGAGTTTTTCTGATCTTATTTCAAACTCATTGAATTGAATTATTTACTTCATATTCTTGATTTTTTTTCAATTTACTTGAATCTTTTTAATTCATTTTGAATTTTAAATTTCTTAAATATTTGGAATTCATTCAAAATTTATGGAAATCAATGGAAATTTTTTATTTATTTTCATTATTTTAAATTTGACTTAAATTAGTTTGAAGGCTTCTGAATTTATCCTAAATTTGTTCAAAATTATCTGTATGTATTCTTATGAATTCTTTAGGATTCTTTAAAATTCAAATGGACATTAGTCAAATCATTAATGCACCCTTATTCACTTTTATTCTCTTTTTTGGAGGTTAAAAATTAGTCAGTTTTTGGGTTGAATAAGCTACTTTTTAACTATTTTTGGAGTATATTAAGCTGTGGCATACCTGCGAATAATACATTAAAAATTAAGAAATTAGAAATTTATTTTATTCAATTTATAACAGATTCTACATATACTAAAAATGTTAAGATTATAAATTTGATCTTAAATATAATTTATCAGGGAAAACAAAAAATTAGTCAGAGAATAACTAGAGAAAAATCAGTGAATTTTGAAAACTAAGTTTTTCGGCCGACGCCTAAGTAACGTGAAAACAAAAAAAAATTTGTTAATCATCGCTGGGAAAAAAAGGTTAAATAAAGAACAGTTTATTGTTATGATTTTTCTATATTATAGTTTTTAAATCAAGAATCCTAAGTACAAACAGTGTAGAGGAAAATTATTAAAAAATAATGACAACCAGGAAACTGCTTTTAATTTAATTTTAATTTTTGTCAAACAGCTTCACTTATAAAATATTGCAATAAAATAAAATATAAATAATGTTCGTTAAGGCATATACCGCTTCTTTTGGTGTTAAAAATGTTTATATTATAAAAAAGTTGCTGACACGTTTCAACCGGTTTTCAGGTTCTTTTCAAGGGTTATTTATAGAGAAAGAAAAGAAAAATCGGTGGAAACTATGTTGAAATTTCAAGTATTTTTGACACTTATTTTTTCGGTGAAAATGGTTCAAAGTTTCAAATAACTAGAATGTAAATTGTTTTAGATTATGGTTGACGAATTTTCGCCAAGTCAAAAGTTTAAGACAGTTACAATCTAAAACAAAATGTAAGAAAAAATGGTATAATCTCGAGGAAATTTTCCTATGAGATTTTTTAGAATATACTTTACTTTACTTTACAATTTTCTACTTAATTTAGTGGATTTTTTAAATTAAAATTTTTTAAAAATATAATTGATCCTGAGGATCAATTGATAAAATGTTTAAAGGATTTGAAATATTTCACTCCAAAACTGAATAAGCTGACGAAAGGTCACTAGAGGTGATATTGAAACTCTGAAAAAGACCATTTTTTTTGTTGATAAATGCAAAAATAAATAAAAATAAATAAAAATAAAATAAATAAGTAATGATTCGTTAACGTCAGAATCCCTTGTTTTTATTATATTATGACCGTATGACCAAATTAGTTTTTTGTTCATGAATAACCACGTTATTTTTCCCAATTCATTATAATTATTTTAATTTAAATTGAATTGTTCCGAAATATTTCGAATTTGTCCGGAATGTGTTACCCTTTGAGCGCGAAAAAGTACCCAATGAGTTTGACAAAAAGTACCCTTTGGTCCTTAGATTTTATTCCATAGGGACTGTGGGGAATGTTATACGGTAAGACATACGTTATCAATTGTAAAATTTACATTTTACATCCTAGATATTTAAAACTTTTAACAACTTTTACCGGAAAAATAAAAATGTCCCAACGACTTTTCGCCCTAACAAATATTATTTATTATCTATAAAAAATAAATTAATAAAATATAATGTATTGATGCGAACTCCTGTAAAAAACAAGAATCCAACGACCAAATTCGGACCACAACGAACAAACAAAAAACGCTCAAATTGTAAACTGAAAAAATTGTTTAAAACAAAAAGTTTAGACAAAAATAAAAAAAGAGGAAAGAAAAATGAGAAGGCAACCAACCACATCCCTTTCCTTATCTTTTTTTGCTTTCGTATTTTGTATTTTTATTATTATCAAATCACAATAAAAGAACATTTAAAATAAAAAATAAAATTATATTATCAACGTTTCTTTTGGAACTCTATTTCGGAACTCTATTTTCGAACTCTAATTTCGCTTGCCTTGATGAGGGTGCTATATCAGTACCGAAACGTTGGTAATATGATTTTATTTTTTATTTTAAATGTTCTTTTATTGTGATTTGATAAAAAGAAAAGGAAAAAAGACAAAGAAAGAAAAAGAGAACGAAGGGGATGTGGTTGGTTGCCTTCTCATTTTTCTTTATTTTTTTTTTATTTTTGTCTGAAATTTTTATTTTTAAACATTTTTTCAGATTACAATTGGAGCATTTTTTGTTTGCTCATTGTGGTCCAAATTTGGTCGTTGCATTATTGTTTTTTTACAGGAGTTTGCATCAATTTGATGATCGGACGTTAAATAAGATTTTTAATTTGGAATTTAATCTAATTTAAATTTCTTACATTTTAATTAATATATTGATAAAATGTTTTTTTTCAATTCTAGTGTCCCTTCGAGTGGTTCCATTACCCATGTGTTGGAATAACCGCTCCACCGAAAGGAAAATGGTACTGCCCGCAGTGTACCTCTTCAATGAAGAGACGGGGCGGTCGGAAGAACTGATTTCGATCTAGTTGATCGAGAGATTTCTACTACCTCTTAGGATTGTCGATTGAGCATCAATTTAGTTAGGAAACCGTTGATTCCGATTTTATATTCCTTTTTAAATGCGTTTATAATTTAAGCTGTGGCGTTCAATCCACTTTAGCCACTGCTTTGAACTACGAATTCTGAGTTTGAGACTAAGAATGAATTTTAGGTGAGATCTTCAATTTGCCATTGATTTTCTTTTTTACCGAGTTTTAGTCGATAATGCATTTTGTCAATGCTGTGCGAAAAAGGAAACTTCGTTAAGCGCAATAGTGCTTATTAGCTGAAGAATACAAAGTGAGATTGCAATAAGTGATGTCTATAAACTTCAATTTTGAATATCAGCAAAAGTGATGTTGATAGCTAGGTTTTCAGGGTTGTGTCAAAGTGAAGACGTGTTGAAAAGCACTTTTTTGTACAATAAAATAACGCTTTTCTGAAAAAAAAGCGGTTTTCGTTTTAGATTTCAAGTTGTCACTTTTTCAAGTGTGCATCGTTTGAACGTTAAGCGATTTGTCCGCTTGTTATTTCATCTTGCAGTGGCAAGACTGTACTCTTGTTAGTTGTGTGTATTTGTGAAAAAGAAAGGAAAACGGGAAACGAAACATGAAGGAAAAATTGTCAAGTTATCAAGTTTAAGGACATGTAGTCATTCCGATTGTGTAATAAAGTCAACGATGCAGAGTTACTTAATTACAAAAATTGGTTTTTATCTATTATATACTTCACAGCCAAAAATTCTCGCAAAACGGGGGAAATAGGGAGATTTTTCATGAATATAGGGGAATAATAGGGGAATCAATTCCTCGGGATTTCAAGTTTGATATATATCGCATCTTCAAAAATATAATTGAATTTCCACGAAAAAAGATAAATTTTTTAACAGAAGAGTTGAATTTTCAAACTAAAAATCGAATGTTTTAAAAAAATTGGTTTTTAAAGCCGAAAAGATGAATTTTCGACAAATAAAGTTAATTTTCAACCAAAGAAAGAAATTATTTTTAACCAATTTTAAATTTTCAAAGAAGAAAAATTATTCAGTCGAGAAAGAAAAAAAATTGAACTGAATTGTTGTTGAATTGAGTTAAACTCAAGAAGACAGATTTGATATAAAACCGTTAATATTTCAAACAAAAAATATGATTTTTCAATAAAGAAGTTAATTTCTAAACAAATAGTTGCCTTTACAATCCAAAAAGACGAATGTCATACTAAACCGTTGAAATTTATTTAGAAAAGAAGCATTTTCTATAAAAAATTTGAACTTTTAACCCGAAAATATACATTTTCAAGAATGAAAGTCATTTTAAAGCAAATACTTAAATCCTAAACCAAAATAAATTATTTTTCAAAATGAAATTTCCACTAAAAGAGATGAATTTCTCAACAGCGAAAAAAAAATTATCTAGAAAACTGTTGAAATTCCAGTTCAAATGGCGATTTTTTTTTTTACAAAACTCATGATTCTTTAACCTGAAAATATGAATAATGGTAATTTTTAAAAAAATAGTTGAATCATCAACCAAAACAGTTTATTTTTAACCCGAACAGTTCGATTTTCAATCGAAAAATATGAAATTTCTACCAAAAGAGATGAAATCTCAACAAAAAAATATATTTTTACAAAACTTGAAATTCCAATTCAAAAAGACGAATTTTCTACAAAACATCAATTTTTTTAAGCCAAAAATAAGAATTTTCAAGATTAAAGGTAATTATCAAAACAAATATTTGAATCCTTAACCGAAACAGATTATTTTGCATACAAACTGTTCGATTTACAACCGAAAAGATGAAATTTCTACCAAAACTGATAAATTCTAAAAAAAAAAGTAATTCTACAATACTGCTGAAATTCCAATTTAAAAAGGAGAATTTTCTACAAAACATATGATTTTTTAACCTGAAAATATGAAATAAAGGTAATATTAAAACAAATACTTGAATCCTCAACAGAAATATATTAATTTTCACCCAAAAATTTACATCCAAAAAGATTTTTAACCTAAAAAGATAAAATTTTTACCTAAAGAGATGAATTCTCAACACAGAAAAAAGAAAGTTTCTAAAAACAGTCGAAATTTCAATTCAAAAGGCCAATTTTCAAGAATAAAGGTAATTTTCAAATAAATAGTTGAATCATCAATCCAAACAGATTATTTTTCACCCAAACAATTCCATTTTCAACCAAAAAAGATTAAATTTATAGCGAAAGAGATGAATTCTCAACCAAAAAATAAAAGAAATTTAGTGCAAAACTGTTGAAATTCCAATTGCAGGGATTACAGCGTAAAAGCAGCTTAAAAAGGGGAAATAGGGTAATTTTCTAACGAAAAAGGGAAAAATAGAGAAAAGATTATACCTTATTATACAGCAAACAATCTTTTTATAACAAATATTAAATTTCTAAATAATTGTCAATGATTTTTCAAAGACTTCTGCCATTAAGTAATTTATTTTTAACAATGTAAATTATTTATTCATAAATAGTTTATTAAGGTGTTATAATTGCTTTAATTATTATTCAATAATGTGTACACTGACTAATTTTAGAGAATTTATCGCGCAATAAAAATACTGTTTTTTCAAGTATCGTATATTTAAAGAGAAAACGGAAAAAGGGGAGGTTTCTGGAGAATATGGGAAAAAGGGGAAGACTTTGCACCCTGCTATTAATTTTCAGGGTGTCAACCCTATTTGAAAAACCTAGAAAACCTTGAAAAACCTGCAAATGTCAGGGAATTTTTTTCAAAGTCAGGGAATTTGTTCGTGCTTCATTTTTTTTAAACTGCAATATAAAATTGAATAAAAGGTATTCTTTATTTGTAAAAGTAGCTTTATATGACTTTTTTTAAACTATTTTGTTAAAAATTCGTGTTATTTTGTTCGTTTGAAATTAAGGTTTTTAAGCAAAAGTTTAACTGTTCTAGTTCTCATTGAAAACGTATCGTTGTTACTTGAAAGTTAAAGTATCTGGTTAAAAATTAATTTCTTTCGTTGAAAATTCGGTCTTTTTGATAGAAAGTTAATATTCCTGGGTAAAAAATTATCTTTTATCTCGAAAATTCAACAGTTTGTTTACAATTTTTTTTTATTTTTCTTGACTGAAAAATCCTTCTTAGTCGGAAATTCAACTCATTTGAAAACTTGTATTTTTGGTTTTATTCAAATGATTTTGATTGAAAATCAAAATATTTTTTGTTTAAAATTTTAACTGCTACACCGTTCCTTCATAATTTATCTTTTTGGAAATGAAAACTTAATTCCTTGGTTGAAAGTTAAACTCTTGGTAAAATTTTGTTTTTTGTTTTTTTTTTTGTTTAAGATTCATCTTTTTAATTGACAACTCATTACTTTGGTTTGAAAATGAGTTATTTTGTTGAAAATTCTTCTTTTTTTTTGCTAAAAATGTATTTTTTTACTGAAATAATTAACTATTCCAGTTGAAAATAATTATTTTGTTGAATTTTTTTATGTTAAAGATCAATTTTAAACTGAAAATGTAACTGTTCAAACTATTTGGTTAAAAATTCAACTATTCTAGTTGAAGGTTCGTAATTTTAGTAGAAAATTCATCACTTTGTTTGAAAATGTAACTATTTTTCTAAAGATTAGTTTTTTTCGTTGAATATTGTTATTTTTAACTTAAAATTAAACTACTAAATTTTTGTTTGATAATTTATCATTTTTAGTTAAGATTGATGCATTTTGTTGAAAATCTGTCTTTTTTGCCAGAAATTAACATTCTTGGATTAAAATTAATTTTTTGTGGGAAAATTCTCTTTTTTGTTGAAAACAAAACTATTCCAATTAGAGATTCATCGTTTTAGTTAAAAATTTATCTTTTTGGGTTAAAATTCAACTATGTGTTTGGAAATTGTTTTTCTTAGTTGAAAAGTTAAGTATTTCGTTAAAAATTCATGTATTTTGTTATAAAATTAATCTTCTGGTTTAAAAATTAAGTTTTTTGGTTGAAAATAAAAACGCTTGGTTAAAATTTACTCTTTTATTAAAAATTATTTTTTGTAGTTGTTAAAATTTCGTCTATTCCAGTTTAAGCTTAATCATTCTAGATAAAAAATTTATCACTCACTTTGAATTTTTTCTTTTGTGAAAAATTAATATTTTTTACTGAGAATTTGAAAATTCAACTATGTGGTTGAGAATTTATGTATTTTATTGAAAAATTCGTCTTTCTTGGAATAAAATTAATGTGTTTGTTTGAAACTTTTACTAATTGGTTAAAAATTCATCTATTTCGTTAAAAATACAATATTTTAGACCGTAGAATGAAAATTTGTTTGAATTATTGTTGAAATTAATGGACTTTAGGGACAAATTTAAGAATATCATTTTAGAATATCTTGTAATATCATCTGTTAAAGCTTTCTAAATTAATCATATTAATTGAATCCCTACAAACTGAAAAAAACATTATTTTTAATATACTCGCGAGACTGTATACATATTCCGAGTCGATTGTTAAAAAAATGCAAAATATTTTAATGGCTTCGTACTATGAAAAATTATATCGAGAAAAAAACTACCTGGTAAAAACCTGGAATTGCCAGGGAATTTCTTTTCAGGATTTGAGTAGACACCCTGATTTCGTCGGCCCACTTTAAATTCAACGTTTTTTTTTGTTTCTTCTTAAAACTGACAATATAAGTCTAGAGGTTATTTATATTTCAATTTCTGTAAATTAATTTTCTTAATTTTTAGTATTTTTTGCAAATCTGAAAGATGTACATGCCGATGAAAAGATCGCAAGTAGAAAAATTTTGAAAAATGTTTTCGATCATCCACTTTCCCAAATACGTAATAAACAAGAAATTATAAAAGATCTTAAAACTCCAGTTATGAGGGGGAAAAATTTATCAATTTATAATGAAACTTTTGGATTTAAAAACCAGGATTTTAGAAATAATTCTGATTACTATCCACGTTCTTCAGTAAATTCAAGGCCTAATTTGCAAAGATTGCACGAAGAGAATATGAGAAATCCTCCAAAGCCTCACGAATTTTGTTCAACATATACAGGTTTAATTATTTTAGAAATGTGTAATTTTGCACGCAGCTGAAGTCCAGGAATTTTTTGAAACCAGGGGAAGCCGCGAAATGACAGTGAATTTATTTGTTGACTCGCAATTTTATAATTTTTCAGAAGAAAAATCTATCTAATCACTTAAAATAACACAAATTTCGTATCACGTGGTATAATGCATTATAAAATAAGTTTGATTACCATTCTGTTTTTTTAAGTTTATTTGTTAATTTACAAGAAGACTTAAACGATTAAAAAAGATTAAAGTAATATTTTTTGGACATAAAACGACATAAGTTGGTTAACTGAAATATAAGTTAATTAATTTTTTGTTTAATTGAACTGCAGTTCCAATATTAAAAATTAAACAATAATTCATTCTGTAATATTTTTCTTAAACATATCAAAATTAAACAACTTACAAATTTTAACGTTAAAAATTGAATACTTCAAATAGTCACATTTTCAACCAAAGATATGAATTTTCAACTAAACTTATGAATCTTCAAACAAAAAAATGAATTTTTAACAAAGCAGTTCAGCTTTTAATTCTGAGTAAACAAAGTAACAGTTGATATTTAAATTAAAAAATAATTCAGTTTTAAATAAAAAGCAGTTTAATTTACCAAAAACAGACGAAATTTCAATAAAATTGTTGAATCCTTAACAAAAAAGATTATTTTTTAGCCAAAAAGTTAGATTTTAACAAAAAAATTAATTTCTACCAAAATAGATAAATTTTCAAAACAAAATTCAACTAAATACATGCATTTTTAACCAAATAAATCAATTTTCAACCGAATATTTTAATTTTCGACCATACAAATGCATTTTCAACCAAAAAAGAATAGTTTTTAACCAAATAGTTTTATTTTTATCAAAAAAATTTAGTTTCGGCCAAAACAGATGAATTTTCAAATTAAAAAAAATACATTTCAACCAAGGAAATTAATGTTCAATTAAAAAAGATCAATTTGCAATCGAAAATGGAATAGGTAATTCTTAAATTAAGAAAATGTATTTCCAACTAGAAAAAAAATTAATTTTCAACAAAATAAATAATTTGTAACCAAATAGTTTAATTTTCAACTAAAAAATATCAATTTTCAACCAAAATTGAACTGAAATTGAACAAGCAAAGTTGAAAGAATTAATTAATTAATTAATTATTTTTAACTAAAGTGATTAATCTTCGACTAAAAAAAAGTATTTTAAATTCTGCAGTTCAAATATGAACTAAGTTGCTGAATTTTCAACCAAAAAAGATTTTCATAAAAAAATAGTTGAATTCTATCAAAACAACGAATTTTCAACAAAGCAGTTGAATCCTGAGCCTAAAAAAATTAGTTGTCAATAAAACAGTTGCATTTTCAGCTAGAAAATATCAAATTTTGACTGAAAAGTTGAAAGTTTTTATTTTCAGTAAAAAAAAACAGCGGCTTTTCAACAAAACAGTTAAATTTTCCAACAAAGAGACAATTTCCTAATAAAGCGATGAATCCTTAACCACAAAAGAATAGTTTTTATCCTAAAAAGTTCGATTAAATATATCAGTCTTCAACCCTATAGTTGAATTTCAATCAAAGAAGATCAATTATCAACCAAGAATAGAATACTTAATCTTTTAGTTAAAAAAAAATTAATTTCCACCCCAGAAAAAATTATTTTTCAATCAAACAAATTAATTTTCATCCAATTAGTTTAAATTTCACTTAAAAAAATACAGTTTTAACAAGAAATGGAATAGTTCAATTGTCAGTTGAAATTAATTTTAAAAAAAATGTGTCTTCAAGAAAATGGTTGAGTTTTAAACCAAAGAGATCCAATTCCAACTAAAGTGATGAATCCCTAATGAACAAGATAAGATTTTAAGCAAAAAGTTGCATTTTTAATAAAAAAAAATAATTTCTACCAAAAAAGATGCATTTTAAAACCAAAGAAAGAAATTTCAATTTAATACGTACGAAATAGTTGAATTTTCAAACAAAAAATATCAAATTATCAATCAAAAATAGAATACTGAAAAAAATTAGTGTTCAAGAAAATTTTCCACTAATTAGTTTAACTTTCACCTGGAATGATAAATTTTAATCCTAATATGGTTTAGTTAAATTTTCAGTTTAAAAATGAAATTTGTACCAAAGCAGATAAATTTACAAATCAAAAAAGAGATTTCAACCAAATACATAAATTTTCAAAGAAATAGTTGAATTTTCGACTAAGAAACATCATTTTTCTCGACAAAAAATTAAATAGTTAAATTTTACGGTAAAAAAAGTTCATTTTCAATAAATTAGTTAAATTTTCAACCAAAGATATCAATTTGCAATAAAGTGATGAATTTAAAAAGAAAACAGTTGAATCCTGCCGAAAGGATAAATTTTCATTGATTTAATTGAATCTTACAAAAATTTATTTCCAACCAATTACAATTTAATTTTCAACTAAAAAAAAAGATCCATTTTCGATAAAAAATGAATTAGTTAGATTTTTCGTTAAGAAAAAAAATATATTATCAACCAAACAAACGAATTTGTTAAAAAATAGTTTAATTTTTAGACATCTGATTTCACGTAAAGTGATGAATCCTTGACCAAACTAGAATAGTTGTTAACCAAACACTTACGTTTTGCAACAAAATAATTTCATTTTAAAAAATATGAATTTTTAACCAAAAATGGAATAGATCAGTTTTCATCTAAAAAAATAAATCTTCAACAAAATAGGTAAACATTCAACCAAAGAGATCAATTTTAAACTAAAGTAATAAATCTTCAACCAAAAGAATGAATTTAAAAAAAAAACAGTTCAACTTTTAACTAATTAGTTGAATTTTCAACCAAAAAAGATAAAATTTCTAACAAAAGAGATGCAATTTCAGGGACAAATAAAAAATTCCGAAAAATAAAATTTCCTTCGACGGGAAATTAATGAAAAAGAACATATATTCGAAATTTATTACTGAATTAGATAATTCCCAATAATAGAATACTCATGAAATACAATTTTCGATATTATAGAATATCCAACACAGTAAAATTGTTGACCATAGGGAAATTACCGAATTTTCCTATTTTTGAATGAAAATAATTTAAAAAAGGTTAAATAATAACATAATAAACAAAGTGCTTTTATTTGATGAAAATATTTGTTATTTTATTGATTTTATTTAATTTCACGGTTGTTCAGCCATTCTGTTATATTTAGACTTTGAACGTCAGAATTTTAATGATCCATTTAAAAAATGCTTTATTTATAAGTAAAACTGTTAAATTTTAATTTAGAAATAATAATTGAGCAATTTTTAATTTTTATAATACAAATAATTTAATTTCCATTTAAAAAATTGGTATAGTTAAAAAAATGTTCACTTTATTGATTCATTCTTCAAATTAAAGCATTGAAAATACAACCATGGGTTTATACTTTTTTCAAATCTTCAGAAATCAACTATTCCATTTAGAAAAGTTTAAAATGGAAAATTCTGTAGTTTATCGGCATTTAGTTCAAAATTGTTCACCTAAAAAGTGCTAAAAGCTTCCATATTATGTGTGAATTATGAAGCGTTTTAATTAAAAAAAGTTTAACGTTCACGAGTTCCACTTTGAGGGATTAATTTGTTGTTCATTTTTGATTTTGGTATTCAAAAAACAATTTTAAAAAAATTGCATTTTAATCAAAGAATTGGATTTTCAATCTACGAAGATGAATTTTTAATAGAAAATAGAATAGTAGATATTTCAATAAAAAAGACGAAATTTCTATCGATAGAAATTAATTTTAAAACCAAAAGGACTTTCAAACAAAAAATATTAATTTTCTATGAAACAATGCCAGTTTTTCACATAATACATGAATTTTCCAGCAAATTGTTTTAATTTTCAACTTAAAAAGATCAGTTTTCAACGAAAATGGAAGAGTTAAATTTTTAGTGAAAAAATATTTTTTCAACAACAGAAAAAAACAAATTTTTAACAAAATTGTCAAATTTTCAACTAAAATAATCAAATTTTCACACACATTTTTATCAAGAAAGTTAGATTTCAAATAAACAGTTGCATATTCAGGAAAAAAATAAAGAAATTTTAAACTAAGCAGATTAGTTTTCTACTGAAAGAACGCTTTTTCAACTAAAAAAGAATTTTGAATAAACAATGGAAAAGTTATATTTATATTTGAAAAATTAATTTAAACAAAAAATGAACTTTTAACAAAATAGTCCAATTTTCAACTAAAATAATTAATTTTATAACCAAAAATACAAGATTTGAGCGAATAAAGGTTTTTCATACAAGAAAGAAAAAACAGTTCATCCAAATAGTTAAACTTTCAAGCAAAAAAAAAACGAAACAGAAAATAAATTTTATACAAATAGAAACATAAGGCAAACAGATTACTAAAAATAATATTATAATATCAGGGTAGGCCCCAATACTTTATAATCGAAAATTCCTCAATTCCGCTGGCCAATTTTTTATTTTCTCTGACCATTAATATTCAAAGACCCCAATCTTATAATGTAAAAATCTGAACATAGAATGTTTTAAGAACGGATGTAAAACAATTTTATATTTAGATTAAATTTTTTCAAATTGATTATCGTAAATAGTCGTTTACAGTGCATCTTATAGAAATTACCTGACTTTTTAAAGATTTTTCCAAAATCCTTGACTTTCCCTGATCAATAAAATGTCCTTTTTCTGTATGACACTAATACCCAAAGTATCATTGCAAAATAAAAAATAAATTAAGAAAAAAGTCATACAAAATTAAAAGACTGATGTACTAAAAACTGATTAAAATTTCAAAGTTTATAAAACACAAAGAAAATTAGCCCAAAAATTGTAATTATTTATATTTGTAATAAAAAATTGATATTTTTCGCCCCTTATAGGTTTTAAACGCTTTAAAATTTGTATCATTTTTTTAGTACATCAGAAATCGAGAGAAATGGTCTGCCGGCAATATTATACTGAAAAGATCATGGCGAATAGAAATCTCTAATTACAAAAAAAAACAATAATTTTCAATTGCCTATATACGTCAAAAACGAAGAAAATAATTTCTCATAACCATATAATAGATGTCCTAATTAAAGGTCCTAATCATTTTTAATCATTTAAAACGTTTAGTTTTAATTGAAATAGCTTAATTTTATAACTAATTGTTGAATTTTCAAGCCCAACAGATGATTTTTCTACAAAAGAGTAAAATTTTTAAAATAAAAGTTAATTTAAAAGCAAACAGTTGAATTTTGTACTCTAATTATGAATCCTTGATAGAAAAATTAATTTTTTTAGAAAGTAGTTCGACTGAAATCAAATAATCGACTTTACAAATAAAAAGATGAATTCTCAACGATGCATTACTTGATATTAAACAAAAAACAATATTAAAAAAGTTGCACTTTCAACTAAAAAAAAATATTGACTTTTTTTTATTCATTCTTAAAATTAAAGCATTGAAAATTTAACCATGAATTTATACTTTTTTTTGAATCTTCAGAAATCAACTATTCCATTTAGAAAAGTTTAAAATGGAAAATTCTGTAGTTTATCGGCCTTTAGTTCAAAATTGTTTACCTAAAAAGTGCTAAAACCTTCTATTTTATGTGCGAATTATGAAGCGTTTTAATTTAAAAAGTAATTTAACGTTCAAAAGTTCCACTTTGAGTGCTTAATTTGTTGTTCATTTTTTATTACTTCAAATGAAAACATGTTCAGCTCAAGAGTTCAAATTTTTGCATTTAAATGACCGTGAATTATTGCTGGCAATCGCGAAATGACTTCCTCGATTAAAACAACCACCCTTTGAAATATTAATAGTAAATTTCTTCGATTAGGTATGACCTATAAGAGGCTGAAACCGATATCAACTCCTAGAACTTTATCTAGTCATCCTCCAGCAGAAAAATATTCTTGTCAGATTCAGATTCTCGGTAAAAATGAGTTTCCTTCGATTCCGTTAAATGAAACTAGCTCTTATAAACTATTAGATAATTACATGAGCGAAACTCATCTGACTCATGTCGACTTTTCCGAAAAGCAAAGAAATGGAATCTCTAAAAAGGATGTCATTACTTTTGCTGATGCTGCAGGAATATCTAAAATTCGAGGATCTCGAATCGAACAACATTTCGGCCCTTATTTTCAAAGAGACGCCAAGACTTTATACCGGCAGTTACCGAATTACGTTTGTCAAGTTCCATACTCGGGAAATAATAGTACTTATAAAAAGGAGTATAAGCATCCGGCACTGAATCTTTCCCACTTTGAATACGATTTTAAATTTCCAGTGTTATACAAGTTAACAAAAGGAGATATTCTAACTGTACCTGGAATGTATTGTACGGAAAATCTCATCTGGGTACTGGATGGCCTCTTAAATCTGTTATTGATACGGGACGAGTTCAGAATACGTTTTGATTACAAATATGGGGAATAAAGTAATTTACAAGTTTCTTGAGTGTAATTTTTATGAGCAGTGGTGTAGTCCTAAAGTAAAAAGTGGCCTGGAGGTACTTTCCACAAATTACCAGTTGGAGAGGGGGCTAAAAGCTAAGGTTAGTAACAAGGGGAGGGCGGTTGTAAGTGAAAATAACGTTAAGAAATTAGATCGCATTTAGAACTTAAAGGCAATAAGAAAGTCCAGCTATATTTTTAGGTGAACATTCATTTTTTTTAATTAAAAAATTACTTTCTTTTATATTAAATATTTTCTGAAAAAAGATCTCGATCGCTCCGTTGGGAATCTAGCCACCGGTCTTCCAATTGCCGGTCGGGTCATTTTCTTTTCTTTTCTCTTCTTTTCTAAGCGAAAGATGAAAGAAGACAAACGTAAAAATGAAAATCAACACTGTCGATTTAAGTTAGCTCCTCAAATAACTAAAATTCTTTAACGCCTTTTCAGACTAGATGAAGCTTTGAATAAAAAATTTTTGTAATTAAATTTTGTTTGAAATTTTTTCAGTTGCAAATTCAACTGTTTGCTTTTATATTAACTTTTATGTAAAAAAATCTACTTTTTTGTAGCTATTATTCTATGAATATTCCATTTTTTGTTACAAATTTATCTTGTTCAGTTAAAAATATCACTATTTGGTTAAAAATTTATTTTTTTTTAGTTGAAAGTGCAACTTTTTTAATGAAAACTCATGTATTTGGCAGAAAATTCATCTTTCTTTTAGAAATTTAATCTTCTTGGTTGAAATGTATCCTTTATGGTTAAAAATGCAATTGTTTTTTTTTAAATATCAAATGTTGCATCGTTGAGAATTGATCTTTTTGGTTGCAAAGTTGATTATGTGATTTCAGTTGAACTGCTTCATAAAAAAATTAATTTTTCTAGCAAGGATTCATAATTAGAGTAAAAAATTTAACTGTTTGCTTTTAAATTAACTTTTATTTTAAAAATTCTACTGTTTTGTATAAAAATCATCTGTTGGGCTTGAAAATTCAACAATTAGTTATAAAATTAATCTATTTCATTTAAAATTGAACGTTTTAAATGATAAAAAAATTATTAGGACTTTAAAAACCTATAAGGGGCAAAAAATATCAATTTTTTAGTGAAAATATAAATAATTACAATTTTTGGGCTAATTTCTGTGTGTTTTATAAAATTTGAAATTTTAATAATTTTTTTAGTACATCAGTCTTTTAATTTTGTATTACTTGTTTCTTCATTTATTTTTTATTTTGCCACGATATTTTGGGTGTTAGTGTCATACTAAAAAATAAAACATTTTATTGATCAGGGAAACTCAGAGATTTTTGAAAAAAATCTTGAAAAAGTTGTTGGAGAAAAATTATTTTACATCCGTTCATACAAAATTCTATGTTCAGAATTTTACATCATAAGATTGGGTTCTTTAAATATTAATGATCAGAAAATATGAAAAATTAGCCAGCGGAAATGAGGAATTTTTGAAAATAAAGTATTGGGGCCTTATATTTCTATTTCTATAAAATTTCTTTTCTTTTTCGTTTTTTTTGCTTGAAAGTTCAACTATTTGGATGAACTGTTTGTTCTTTCTTGCTTGAAAAATCTTTATTCGCTCAAATTTTGTATTTTTGGTTATTAAGTTAATAATTTTAGTTGAAAATTGGACTATTTTGTTGAAAGTTCATTTTTTGTTTAATTTAATGTTTCAAATACAAATATAACTTTTTCATTTTTTGTTCAAAATTCTTTTTTAGTTGAAAAAGCGTCTTTTCGGTAGAAAACTAATCTGCTAAATTTCAAATTTCTTTGTTTGTTTCCTGAAAATGCAACTGTTTATTTGAAATCTAAGTTTCTTGTTAAAAATTCATATATTCTGGTAGAAGATTTATTTGTTTTACAGAAAACTCTTTTTTGTGTGAAAATGTTATCATTTTAGTTAAAAATTGGACTATTTTGTTGAAAATTTGTTTATTCTGTCGTTGAAAAAATATTGTTTTACTAAAATTTTAACTCTTCCATTTTCGTTGAAAACTGATCTTTTTAAGTTGAAAATTAAAACAATTTACTGGAAAATTCATGTATTTTGTGGAAAACTGGCATTGTTTGATAGAAAGTTAATATTTTTGGTTTGAAAGTCGTCCTTTTGGATTTAAAATTAATTTCTATCGATATAAATTTAATTTTTTTGTTGTTGAAATATCCACTATTCTATTTTCTGTTAAAAATTCATCTTCGTAAATTGAAAATCCAATTATTTGATAAAAATGCCATTTTTTAAAATTGTTTTTTAAATACCAATTCAATTCCGGGTTTCTTAATGAAATAATTCTTATTGCAAATTGAACTATTTGGTTGAAAATTAAACTGGTTTTGGTTAAACAGTGATTTTTTAAAAATAAAAATTAGATCATTTGGTTGAAAATTCATCTTTGTAGGTTAAAAATTCAACTAGTTGGTTAAAAGTTCAATTATTTTGTAGAAAATTCGTCTCTTTTACTTTAAAGTTCAACTTTTTGGTTGTAAATGCAACTGTTCGACTAATTTTTTTAATGAAAATGCAACTGTTTGGTTGAAAATACAACCGTTTCTGCATGAAATTTTATTCTTTTGTTTAAAAATTCGACTATTGGGTTGAAACTTTATCTTCGTAGGTAGAAAATTAAAGTATTTGGTTAATTATTCAACTATTTTGTTAAAAATTTAAATAATATGTTGGAAACTCTATTTCAGTTTTATTCAGCTTGTTATTAAGTCTTCCATTCTGTCAAGAAATTTTCTACATCTGCATGAAATATTTGTTTAACTTTTAAATTTAAATTGTAATCATTTGTATTTAAAAATGTCCAGACGTATTTGTATGTACTTTTCATAAATCTGGCGAATTATTACAGTTACTTAACAAGAATATTTGTAAACTTTTCTTGATATTTTGATCCTTTTATTTTCACAATTTCATTTTTCAAATTCAAGATAGAGAATTAGTAATTGACAGTAAAATGCTGCAAAGGGGAGAGTTGTAGTTTAAAATACTCACAATTCAACTGTTTAAAATTTCAAATATTTTTTGTGATATTCGAAATTGATGTATTAAAAATTGAATTGACAATTAAACAACCGAAAATTGTACAAAATTCAAAATTATACCGATCCAAAAGAGAGAATCGTTCAAAATTGTAGAATTTCCATTTTGAGGCGAATACAATTTAAAATTTGGAAATTGAGTTAAAAGTGGAGTAATTTTAGATCGAGACATTGTAGATTGCTTAGTTTCAAATTTAAATCATCTAAATTGTTCATAAATTACTTCAATAAAAAAATTACAAACATTGAAAATTAAACCTTTACAGCTAAAAATGTTAAAGATTTTCAAACAACGCGAATGAAATAATTTATGGATTATTATACCATTTTTTGTTACTAACATTTAAATTTATTTTGCAAAAATGAGAGATAAACACTAATTAAAAAGGCGCAATTAGCTCAAATAAATAAATTGTTCTAACAAAAAGTATTTTCATTTTTTTTTTGCATTTAGCTCCCATACGAATTTGGCATCATCAGTGGATTATGTGACTTTGGCCTTAATCTTAGCTGGCCAGTGGTGAACAAGCGTGGTCTGGTATTAGATAAAATTTCTACGGAATTGTTAGAAACTTGATTCATTAAGTTTGTGATACGAGAATCTTTTTGTCGCATCATGCCTTCCAAATATCCGATCTTATGGTTCAGAGTCGTAATGATGTCCTCTTTTTCATGTATTTCTTGAATTAATTGCTCATAAGCCCATCGTGTCACTGATTCGGTAATTTGTGTATTTATATATCCAGACTGATGTGCTAAAATATTAAAAGATACTTGAAAAAAATTTTTAATATTTTTTTTCTAAAGGTCTTTGTTTAAACAGGGTGGCCATAGGTAAGGGAAATCTGGAAATCAGGAAAAAGTCAAGTAATTTCGTTAGTTCGGGAAAGTCAGAGAATTTCTGTGTGTCAATAATCAGAGATTTATTCACTTTTCTTTAAAGAAATTAATCCATGGGTTAAGCTACATTTAATTAATATCTGTACCTCATTCTAAATTTTCTTTGATTTTCTAAAAATGTTTTAAGGTATTTTAAAAGAATATAAGAAATTTTTAATAGACTTCAATGAATTGAAGGGATTCCAGAAGATTTTATGCTTTTTTTTAATTTCAAGCAATTTGCAAGAGCTTTAAAGAGTTTCAAAGGATTGCCAAAGAATTCAAAGGATTTGAAAATTTTTTGGGTAATTTAAAAGCTGCCGAAAATTTTTAAATCGATTTCAATAATTTGAAGGGATTCCAAGGAATATGTATTAAAGATTTTTTTAAATTCCAGCAAGAAATTTTAAAAAGCTTCAAAAAGTGTCAAGCCTTGAAACGTTTCAAAGGATTTTGCAATCTTTTAGGGTATTTTAATAGATTCCAAAGAATATTTATTAAAGATTTTTTTAAATTCCAGCAAGAAATTTTAAAGAGCTTCCAAAATTGTCAAACAATTTCAAAGAATTTAAAATATTTCATAGAATTTTCAATATTTGTGGGTATTTGACAAATTATCGAGGAATTTCTATTAGATTTCAGTAATTTAAAGGGATTTCAAACGAATTAATCAATTTTAGGTATTTTTTTTATTCCAAGGAATTTAAACAGCTTTAAAAAATTTTAAAGGATTTGAAATATTTTTGAGTATTTTAAAAGGTTCCAATAATTTTAAGGAATACTAAAGGATTTTAAAGATTTTAGTGTATTTTTTAAAATCCTAAGGATTTTCAAAAAGCTTTATAAATTTTCAAAGGATTTTCAATATTTTAGGGTATTTTAATAAATTCCAAAGAATATTTATTAAAGATTTTTTTAAATTCCAGCAAGACATTTTAAAGAGCTTCAAAAAGTGTCAAAGAATTTCAAAGAATTTAAAAAGATTTCATAGAACTTATAATATTTTTGGGTAGTCGACAAATTTTCGAGGAATTTTTAAAAGATTTAAAAAATTTACAGAGATTTCAAACCAATTAACCAACTTAAGGATATCTTTTTTTTATGCCAAGGAATTTAAAAAGGTTTGTAAAATTGCAAAGGATTTGAAATATGTTTGAGTATTTTAAAGGATTCTATTAATTTGAAGTAATTCCAAAGGATTTTTAAGATTTTAGGGTATTTTTTTAAATCCTAAGGATTTTCAAAGAGCTTTTAAAATTCTCAAAGGATTTTCAATATTTTAGGGTATTTTAATAGATTCCCAATAATATTTATTAAAGATTTTTTTTAAATTCCAGTAAGAAATTTTAAAGAGCTTTAAAGAGTTTCAAAGAATTTCAACAGATATTTTTGGGTATTTGAAAAGTTTTCGAGGAATTTTAAATAGATTTCAAGAATTTAAAGAGATTCTAAACCAATTAACCAAGTTAAGGATATCTTTTTTTTTTATTCCAAGGACTTTAAAAAGGTTTAAAAATTGCAAAGGATTTGAAATATTTTTGAGTATTTAAAAAAATGCCAATAATTTAAAGGAATTCCAAAGGATATTAAAGATTTTAAGGTATTTTTTAAAATCCTAAGGATTTTCAAAGAGCTTTAAAAATTGTCAAAGGGGTTGCAATATTTTAGGGTATTTGAAAAGTTTTCGAGGAATTTTAAATAGATTTCAATAATTTAAAGATATTCCAAACCAATATAAGGATATCTTTTTTTTTTATTCCAAAGAATTTAAAACGGTTTAAAAAATTGCAAAGGATTTGAAATATTTTTGGATATTTTAAAATATTCCAGGAAATGTTGAATAGACTTAAATAATTTGACTAATTTTACCTAAAAAATTATAGGATATTTTTGAAGATTCCAAGGCAATTTCAAGAGGTTTCAAAATTTTCGAGGAATTTCCAAGAATCTGAATAATTTTCAATGATTTTAAGGGATTTTAAGAGTTCTCAATATATTTTATTCTATATCAATGGGTTTCACAGAATTTATTCACAAGAGAATTGAGGGATTTCGTATACTTTCAAAGATTTTTCAGTGTTTCAGTGATATCAAAGATTTTAAATGTTTTCGAATATTTAAAAATATTCCAAAAAATTTTCACGAGCTTAAGAAAAAGTTAAGGTATTTCAAAAGATTGTCAAGGATTATAAATATTGCAG
Organism: Druon quercuslanigerum; assembly: GCA_010014905.2. NCBI lineage: Eukaryota > Metazoa > Arthropoda > Insecta > Hymenoptera > Cynipidae > Druon > Druon quercuslanigerum. Next base: position 1,605 of record JAAAKG020188162.1, on the reverse strand, counting down.
GGTGTTTTTAAATATTCCAGCGACTTTTCAGTTGATTTCAGTAGCTGCATCGGATTTCAAAGAATTTAAAATATTGTAGGGCATTGTGAAAAATCCAGGGCATTTTCAAAAAATATTTTGAAATATTTTCGAAAATTTTAGAATATTCCAAGGAATTTCAATTACTTCCAATAATTTGAAGGGACTTCAAAGAAGAAGAAGTTTTAGTTTTTTTTTTAAATTGAAGTAAATTTGTAATAGTTAAAAAAATGTTAAGGGACTTCAATAGGTTTTAATTTTTAAAAATGATTTGAAATATTTAAGAGCCTTTTAAATTCCCTCTTGCTTTACAAAAATTAACGGATTTTTCAGAATTCATATGAATTAGTTTCAATTTAAATTTAATTATTTGAAAGTGTTAAAAATTACTTCAAATTAAAAAAAAATAGTTTCATTACTAGTGCACATAAGTCACTTTTAGTCACTTCTGTTAAGTTTTTTTAGAATCAATAGATTTTATTCCACTTGCAAAAGATTCTATATTAAAAAATTTGCAAGACACTAATTTTGGTCTTTAAATAATAATCGTAAGGGAAAATGAAAAATTTATCAAGGTACATCAAGGAAAAGAAAGGGAATGATGAAAATTAAGGTTTTCGGCCACCCTGTTAGAAATAGTTTCTAAATAAAATGTTGAGTAGCATGATATTTTCCTTGAAGATAATAAACTCTTACCAATCTCAAGCGGATAGTTATTATAAACAATTTCATTGTTTGCGTTTTCGTTTACCGACTGATATTTCGAAAAATATTTCCAAAAGCAGAGGACATTCATCAGCCAAATCATGAAAATTTTTAGATAATTTTTGATATTTTCCAAGCAAGAAGAGAAACCGTTTAATGATGTTTCTAATTCTGCTATAGCATTTGCAGAGCTGCTTTGTGGAGCATCTGTTTCGGGCGAATCTACCTGTTGCTCTTGTAGATTTTCTATTTCTAATAAAAATAATAGAATACCTTATGTTCCACATTTTCATAATAAAAAATTCTTCTAATTAAAATTTGCAACATTACGTGGGGGAAACCTTTCTACAGTGGATAATCAACAATTAAAAATACTAATACATGCAAAATAATCAATTTAATTTAATTAATTTTAAAAAACTATACGTCTTCATAAATTGAATTTAACATTAATTATTATTTTATTTGTGCTAATAATTAATTATCCACTGTACACAGGTTTTACCTAATAATTTATTCTAAAAATATATTTGTTTATCCTTACTCGTTTCACAAATATCATTAGTTTCTCGTTCTTGTAAATAATTGATATCTTTATTGTTAAGTTTTGCATGTAATGCGAATAATAATTTTTCAATCGCACCATGGTGACAATTTGCTAATTGACTGATTGTATGACTATTTAATTTTAAAAATATTCTAGAAAAAACTTTTCTATTCAAAGTGTTCCAATTGTCTTTTCTCATATTGATGTTACTAGCTGGGATGCAATTATGGACTTCAAGAAATCGAGGATAGTATATTTGTAATAGCTCTGCCATAAGGACTGTCAATACAAAAATAATAATTATTTATAATTTACAAATCGATTTCATATCTTAT
>JAAAKG020188151.1:13867-25013 GCA_010014905.2 Druon quercuslanigerum | reverse complement strand
GGGATAAAAATTAAATTTTTTATCTAAAAAATCAATTAACCCATGCTTAGTTTAAAAATAATGTACTTTGTTAAAAAATTAAATTTTTAGCAAGAAAATAAATCTTGTTTGTTTTAAATTCGTCTTTTTGGGTTGAAAATTTAACTATTCTTTTTTTTAAAAGTCAGTGCGGCGATTCGGCGAACGATTCAAAATTCCCGGTAAAGTTTTTTAATTTTTCCTATCAACGAAAAAATTGCAAAATAAATGAATTTTCAAATAAAATTATGAATCCCTAAATGGAATAGTGGTATTTTCAATCAAACTTACTTTAATATACTTAAATTTTTAACCAAAAAGATGAATTTTTAAACATTAAGAATAATTTTCTACCAAAAAATACAATTTTTCAACAAAATAATTTAATTTTAACGAAATAGTTGAATTTTCAAATAAAGAAGACAAATATTCAAATAAACAGTTGAATTTTGAACTCGAAAAACAAAACAAATTGTCAACAGTAAATGGAATAGTCACATTTTTAGTAAAATAAAAAATAATTTTTATCTTAACTGATGAATTTTCAACTAAAAAGATCATTTTCCAACAAAAAATTGAATAATTAAAATTTTCATCTAAAAAATGGATATTCAACGAAAAAAAGGATTTTTTAATCGAAATGAATCTTCCATAAAAATATAATACTTTTCAACAAAAGAGTTTACTTTTCAACCAAGTAAATTTATTTCTAATTTAAAAAATGAATTTTTCAACTAAAATAAGAAATGTTTAACTGCGATTCTTGAATTTTTATCCAAGAAGAAGAATTTTTAAACAAGGAGACAACTTACAAAGAAAAAAAATCATTTTCTAACAAAACAGTCGATTTTTTTAAATTTTTGTCGTAAGTTTTTAACGAAATAAATGGATTTTTTATTTAAAGACAAATTTATATTAAAATTGTTAAATTTTGAACTAGAAAAGATCAATTTTCCACCCAAAATGGAATAGTTAAATGTTTAGATGAAAAAATTAACTTTCAACCAAACTGATGAATTTTCAACTGAAACGATGAAATTGAAATCTGAAATTGTTGAACTTTATACTTAACAAAAAGATCAATTTTCAAAAAATAAAATTAATTTTCCACAAATTGCATGAATTAAAAAAAAACGTTTTATTTTTTAAATAAAAAATATCAATTTTCAATGAAATATTTGAATTTTCAACAAAAAAATATTAAATTTAAACCAAAAATAGAATATGGTTCAATTTTTCATTAAAATTTAAATTTTAGGGAAAAAATCGGATATTCAGAAAAATATTTCTTTTAGAAAAAAGTAGTAACATTTTCAAAAAGAGATGCATTTTTAATTAAAATTATGAAACTTCCAACAACGAAATTCAAGTTTAAGAAACGATTTTAGCATTTAACCGCAAGCAGTTTATTTTTCAAGAAAAAAGGTAAGTTCCCAACGAAAAATGTAAAAAAATTATATTATAATTCGGAAATATTTCCTTTTCGAAGTTCTACTTCTTCTCAAAAAAAATACTTGGAAGTACTTTTTTTTCTAAAATTTGGAAGAAATAACTTTTAAATTGTAACGAATTTTGCCTAGGAATATACATTTCTTAAACTCGTTTTTTTTCAATACAAGTTTGAATTATTTAAAAAAATTCCCGTTCCATGTCAAAAATCTTATTTTCCAAGTTAAATTGTATTTCTTGACAAAAACTTCCTGTCCTAAAAAAAAAACTATAATTATTTTCACTCATATGCTCTGCGACTGTCGATAAAGTAGAAATCACTTTTCTAAATTGACCAAACTTATTAAAATAATGAAAAATTTAATTTTGCTACGATGAGAAGTATATTTTTATGAAAATTAAAATTTTTGATAGAAAATAAAATTCTTTGTTGAAAATTAAAATTTTAGGATTGAAACTATTTTGCAGAAACATCGAATCTTTGGCTTGAAATTGTATCTTTTTTGGTTGATAAATTCTTTTTTTTTGTAGTTAAAAATTAAGTTTTTATCTGAAAAATCAAATATCCCATCCTTAGTGGAAAAATCATTTATTTTGTTAAAGATTCGAGTTTTTCGGTAGAAAATTATTTTAGTTTGTTGAAAATTCGTTTTTCTAGTCAGAAAATTAATCTTTTTTGTTGATAAGTGATCCTTTTGGCTAAAAATTAAACTGTTTGGTTTAAAATTTGTCTTTTTTGGTTGATAATACAGTTTCTTAAGAGAAAATTTCACGTTTTTTTGGTAAAAAGATCACTTTTTTAGTTGAAAGTTCAACTATTTGGTTTAAAATGTCTTCATTTGTTCAATATTCGTTTTTTTTAAAAAGATCCACATCTTTGGTTTAAAGCTTAAATATGTGTTTATGAAGATTTAAATTTTTGGTAGAAAATGAACTTATTTGTTAAAAATTAATATTTTATGATTTAAAATTAATTTTGTTTGTTAAAAATTCGTCTTTCTGGTTAGAAAAGTAATCTTTTTTGTTGAAAATTGATCCTTTTGGTTGAAAATTAAACTATTTTGTTTAGAATTTGTCTTCTTTGGTTGAAATTTTGTTGTTGTTGATAATACAGTTTTAAACTGAAAATTTCAAGATTTTTGTGTTGTAAAAAAATTAATTTTTTTAGTTGGAAGTACAAATATTCGGTTTAAAATTTCTCCACCTTGATGGAGAAATTTAACTACCAGCTTGAGGGTTTAACTACTTTGTTCCAATTTTTTTTAGGATTCACATCTTTGGCTGAAAATTTAACAATTCCATTTTTACAAAATTAATGTTCCTTGTTAAAAACTCAATATACTTTTTATGAACATTTAAATTTTTGGTAGAAAATTAATTTCTATGTCGAAAAGTATTATTTTATAATTTAAACTATTTTGCAGAAAAATCGTATCTTTGGCCTGAAATTTTATATTTTTTGGTTGATAAAGTATATTTTTTGGGTGCTTACAAATTATTTTTTTATCTGAAAATCAACTATCCAATTCTTAGTGAAAAAATTATGTATTTTGTTAAAAATTCGAGTTTTTATGTACAAAATTAATTTGGTTTGTTGAAAATTCGTCTTTCTGCTTAAAAACTTAATCTTGTTTGTTGAAAATTCATCCTGTGTTTGAGGATTGAACTATTTCGTTTATAATTGGTATTTTTTTGTTGAATATTATATTTTTTAAGTCAATTTTTAAATTGAAAATTTCAGAATTTTTCTGTTCAAAAATATTTTTTGTACATTAAAATTCAACTATTCTATTTTTACAAAAATAATCTTCCTTGTTAAAAATTCAATATATTTTTAGGGAAATTTAACTTTTTTGGTAGAAAATTAACTCCTTTCTTGAAAAATCATATTTTATAATTAAACTATTATTTTGCAGAAAATCGTATCTTTGGTTTAAAATTTGACATTTTTGGTAGAAAATTAACTTATTTTTTAAAAAATAATATTTTATGATTTAAACTAGTTAAATAAATGTATCTCTTATTGTAAAAAAATCTTTTTTGTTGATAAATTCGTTTTGTTGTGGTTAAAAATTATTTTTTTATCTGAAAAATCAACTATCCCATTCTTAATAGAAAAATCTTGTTTTTTTTTTTAAATTTGAGTTTTTCGGTAGAAAATTAATTTTGTTTGTTGAAAATTCGCCTTTCTTGTTCGTAAAGTAATCTTTTTTGTTGAAAATTGATTTATTTGGTTGAAAATTAAACTATTTTGTTTAGAATTTGTCTTTTTTGGTTGAAATTTTGTTGTTGTTGATAATACACTATTAAATTGAAAATTTCACGATTTTTTGTTGTTAAAAAATCTTATTTTTAGTTGAAAATTCAACTATTTGTTTTAAAATTCATCTCTCTTCATTAAAAATTTATCTGCTTGGTTTATGGTTAAAATACTTTGTTGAAAACTCTTTTTTTTTTAAATTTACATTTTTCGTTACAAAATTAACTATTTCATTTTTACAAAATTAATTTTCCTTGTTCAATATCAATATATTTTTATGAAAATTTAACTTTTTTTGTAAAAAATTAACTTATTCATTCAAAAATCATATTTTTAAATTAAACTATTATTTTGCAGAAAATCGTATCTTTTATTTAAAAATGCATCTCTTTCAGTAAAAGAACTTTTTTTGGTTTCAAAATTTAACTATTTTATTAAAAATCCTTTTTTGGGGGGTTAAAAATTAGTTTCTTATCTAAAAAATCAACTAACCTATTCTTAGTGGAAAAATCATGTATTTTGTTAAAAATTTGAGTTTGTAGGTAGAAAACTAATCTGGTTTGTTAAAATTTCGTTCTTTCTGGTTGGAAAATTCATCTTTTTTTTTTAATTTACCCTTTTAATTGAGCCTTAAACGATTTGGTTTGAAATTTATCTCTCTTAATTAAAAATTAACTTATTAAACTATTTTGCAGGAAAAATTATTAAAGATTCATACTTTTGTTTAAGATTTCAACTATTTGGTTTAAAATTTGTCTTTTTTGGTTGAAAAAATTTTTTTGGTTGATAATACATTTTTAAGTTGAAAATTTCACGATTTTTTGTTGTTAAAAAATCTCTTTTGTAGTTGAAAATTCAACTATTTGTTTTAAAATTCATCTCTCTTCATTAAAAATTTATCTGCTTGGTTTATGGTTAAAATACTTTGTTGAAAACTCTTTTTTTTTTAAATTTACATTTTTCGTTACAAAATTAACTATTTCATTTTTACAAAATTAATTTTCCTTGTTCAATATCAATATATTTTTATGAAAATTTAACTTTTTTTGTAAAAAATTAACTTATTCATTCAAAAATCATATTTTTAAATTAAACTATTATTTTGCAGAAAATCGTATCTTTTATTTAAAAATGCATCTCTTTCAGTAAAAGAACTTTTTTTGGTTTCAAAATTTAACTATTTTATTAAAAATCCTTTTTTGGGGGGTTAAAAATTAGTTTCTTATCTAAAAAATCAACTAACCTATTCTTAGTGGAAAAATCATGTATTTTGTTAAAAATTTGAGTTTGTAGGTAGAAAACTAATCTGGTTTGTTAAAATTTCGTTCTTTCTGGTTGGAAAATTCATCTTTTTTTTTTAATTTACCCTTTTAATTGAGCCTTAAACGATTTGGTTTGAAATTTATCTCTCTTAATTAAAAATTAACTTATTAAACTATTTTGCAGGAAAAATTATTAAAGATTCATACTTTTGTTTAAGATTTCAACTATTTGGTTTAAAATTTGTCTTTTTTGGTTGATAATACATTTTTAAGTTGATAATTTCACGATTTTTTGTTGTTAAAAAATCTCTTTTGTAGTTGAAAATTCAACTATTTGGTTTAAAATTCATCTCTCTTCATTAAAAATTTATCTGCTTGGTTTAAGGTTAAAATACTTTGTTGAAAACTCTTTTTTTTTAATATTTACATTTTTCGTTGAAAAATTAACTATTTCATTTAAAAAAAATTAATTTTCGTTGTTAAAAATTCAATATATTTTTATGAAAATTTAACTTTTTGGTAGAAAGTTAATTTATTTGTTGAAAAATCATATTTTTAAACTAAACTATTTTGCAGAAAAATGGTATCATTGGCTTGAAATTGTATCTTTTTTGGCTAATAATTCGTTCTTTACGGGAGTTAAAAATTAATTTTTTTTATCTGGAAATTCAACTATCCCCTTTTTAGTGGAAAAAGTCATTTATTTTGTTAAAAAATCGAGTTTTCAGGTATAAAATTAATCTTGTTTGTTGAAAATTGATCCTTTTGGTTGAGGATTCAATTAATTTTTAAACTGAAAATTTCACAAGTTTTTCTTTGCTTAAAAATATATTTTATCGTTAAAAATTCAAATATATATTGTTTTAAAATTGTTCTTTCTTGGTTGAGGTAATATTTTTTGAGGAAAATTCAACTGTTTTCTTGAAAAAAAATTTCTCTTGGCTTGAAAACGTAACTAATTAGAAGTTCAAAAATAATTTTTTTGACATTTCTATTTACTTGAAATTCAGTTATTTGGTTGTTAATGCAACTGCTTGGTTAAAAACTAACTTTTTGTTGAAAATTCGTCTTTTTGGGTTGCACCAGCATTCAAAAAATAATAACTCATTTTTCTGTTATTGTTACAAATATTTTAAACATTTATTTTCACCCTTACGAATTAAAAATAATTTATAATATTCGCACGTTTACAAAAACCACATATGTATTAAAAAATGAAGGAAAAAAATGCTTCGTTTCGTAATTCTACATTTTGAGTAAAAAAGTGAAACAAACTAGTTATAGATTGTCGTAAGGCACAAATCTTTGTGTGTATTTGACTTTTTATTTAAATAATTGCAACATTATTAAAGTCTCGAACTCTTATATTATTTTATTCAAATTTTTCTTTTGAATTATTGTATTTTAATCTTATAAAAATACAGAGATATCGTGTAATTTCAATAACACTGGTGTAAAATTTAACGACCATTCTATTAATTTCCTAAAGTGATAATTAAAAATAATATTGATTTCATCTTATTTAAAAAACTAAAATCTAATCGAAAATATTATAAAACTATTATATTTCACCCACATTAATCAACCTGCCCACAGTGGATAATCTCGCCTAGAGTGAACAATCATTATTTAAAAATACGAATATATATATAAAATATTAATATTAATTTAAATAAATTTTAAGACACTATGGGAGCTAATAAATCGAAATTAAAATTAATTATTTTTCTTTTATTTGGACTCTTAATTAGTGATTATCCACTGTTGCATTATCCACTGTCGGAAGGTTTCCCTGCGTATAAATTGCTTTCACGTTTTCTTTGAATAAAGAACTCCTAATACCTTGCAGAAAATTATTTACATTCTCGAATCGGATCCCAGTGCGGCGAAAGGAGATAACAAAATTCTTTTTTCAAATTGAAAACAAATTTCGAAGACATCTGTCGAGGCCGATTGAAAAAAAAATCACTAATTTGTGATTTGAGTTGAGGAAAGACAAAAAAATCATAATTTTTCATTTATTTTTTACTACCTAATTTGCACTGTTTATTGATATTTTCCGAGAAAAATATAGAAATAGTACGGAAGAAAATTTGCATTTTAGATTAAATTCCTTAATTTATTTAATTGTTATAAACAAAGAAATGGATAAAACTGACTATTGCAGCATTTTTATTTGAATGCATTATTTATAATGATTTCATATTTAAATTACGTTAAATGATAATTAATCATGATCATGAACTAAATGAGAAAAATTGTCATTATTAACAATTGTTATTAAAAACTTCACTAATAGTGCATTTGTAAACATAGAAACTTTTCATTTTCAACGGAATTATTTATTTTTTTAAAGATAGTAACTTGACACAAGATATTGCAATTCAATAATAATTAATATTGTTATAAACTATTTTCATAAACAAATTCGTTTCTCAATTTTTATTATAGACAATTTTTATTTTTATTTTAGTCGTTTATTTTTATTTTCAATTAAATAGAAAAATTTTCAAAAACATAGTTCAATTTTCAACCAAATAGTTAAATTTTCATGTAAAATTATTAATCTTCACAAGGAATTAATTTTTGACAAAGTAGTTGAGTTTTCAACCAAGTAATTGAATTTTTAACCAAAATAGAACAAATTTCAACAGAAAAGAATAATTTTGTACAAAAAAAAAAAGAATTTTTAACAAAATAGTTCAATTTGCAACTAAATAGTACAACTTTCAACTAAATGGTCGAATTTTCAACTAAATAGTAAAATTTTTGAACAAATAGTTGGATTTTCAAATAAAATTATTAATCTTCGAAAAAAATGAATTTTAAACAAAAATGGATCAATTTTCAACAAAAGAGACTAATTTTCTACAAAAAAAATTTTGTTTACAAAATCGTAGAATTTTCATCTAAATAATAAAATTTTCAACTCATTATTACAATTTTCTACTAAATGCTTGAATTTTATACTAAAATTATGAACCGTCACAAACAAATTAATATTTCAACAAAATAGTTTAATTTTCAGTTACAAAAATGAATTTTTAATTAAAAAAACATGAATTTTCAACAAAATAGCTCAATTTTTAACTATAATGATAAATATTCAACAAAAAAAAATGAAATTTGAACAAAAAAACTAAATTTTCAACCAAAAAAGATTTTTCGGAGAAGAAAGAAGGAAAATTTCAACAAAATCGTTGAATTTTCGAGCCAAGAAGATGAGTTTTATAGAAAAGAGTAGACTTTTTAACTCGAAAAATATTAATGTTCAGTAAAAAAAGTCAATTTTTAAGCAAATAGTGGAATTTTCTACCGAAATAGTTGAATACTCAACCAAAAAGTCGAGTTTTATACAAAAGAGTGGAATTTCCAAATAATATAATGCATCTTTAACAACAAAAAAATGAATTTCTAACAATAAAGTTGAATTTTCAACTTTGAAAGATTTTCAGTGAAAAAAGAAAGAAAATTTTAACGAAAGTGTTAAATTTCCATGATGAAAAGACGAATTTTATACAAAAGAGTGAAATTTTTAACGCAAAAATTATTAATTTTTAATAAAAAAAAGTTAATTTTCAAAGAAATAGTTAAACTTTTTACCCAAATAGTTGAATATTCAACCCAAAAAGACAAATTTTGAACCAAAAAGGATGACTTTTTAAAAAAAAATAGTTAAAATTTCAAAACTACTACATTTTTTACAAAAAAACTAAGAGTTTTTAAAAACAGAAATAAACTTTCAAAAGTTGTTGAATTGTCAGATAAAAAAATATTAATTTTAAACCAAACAAGAAACAAATTTTCAAACAAAAAATAATAATAATAGTTAATATTTCAACCAAAAAAGATTTTAATTTTAATTCAGAAACAGTTCAATTCAACGAAAAAAGACGAATTTTCCACAAAACAAAATTGATGAAAAATTTAAAATGTTCTATATGTTCAAAAATACGATATAAGTAAATTTTTTACAACAGTAAACATTGTAGGTCAATGTTAATTGGTTCCTAAAATATTATTCTTGAGATGAAAAGAGATGATTCTAAAGAAAAGAAAAATATTCTATGTTAAAAAATGCGAAATAATTGAATTAATTAACCAAAATGCTATTCTCGAGATGAATTGAAATGATTCCGTAGAAAATAAAAAGTTCCTATATTTAGAAATGCTAAATGAATTTGTTTATACAAATTATTTATAAAAAAAAATATTTTCGATTAGTTCTCGGCCATTATTAATTATTAATTATAACTTTTATATAATTCAGTTTCGAAATGAGTATAAATAATGGATTCAATCACTGTAAATGCAGAAAATGCAAGTTTCATCCAATAATTTATTTATAATAAATAAAGAAATTAAGGATTTATGGTTTTCTGTTATTTTTTTTACTCAAACAACAAATTAGTGGTTCTTTTGCTTCAATTTAAAAAAATAAACTTTAGAATTGGTTAACAAGAGACCGCCAATTGTGAATTTTAGTCTCAGTTCATAAGTTTTTCAACTAATCTTAAATAAAAGATCTGAGTATTAATTTTCCAAAGCGCTTATTCAAATTGCGACTTTTTTTAAACCGATTTAGAGAAAATCGACTTTGTAATATTCGCCGCTGGCCATATACATAAAGTTTGTTATTCATTTTTTATTCATCAAAATATTTCCAAATATATTTTCCTTTAATAAAATTATTTACACAATTTCTAAAGATTATCGAAGAAAATTATATGAATAAGCATTCCAATGAATAATAATCAAACAAAACAAAGTAAAATAAGTTGGAAAAAAGTGCAGGCCGCGAGAATCGAACACACAACCTTCCGCCAACGAATCCGAAGCGTTCACAAAACTAAAATTCACAAATGGAAGAAATATACGACCTCTGGAATTTGTTCAAAGCCCAATATCTCGTCGTTTCGCCGCACTCTGTCCGACTTTACAAGAAACGAGAGAAAACATTGGACTACTGATATTTATCCGAATAATATCCTCCAGTGCCCTCACTGACGAGTTTGCTCAAATCTTCGGCAGAGTAGCCGAGCAAGTCCTTGAGGTCGCAGACAAATTTATAAACAAACCTTTTGCCATGCACTTTGGAAATCATATCGCCGTCATAATAATATCGAAGCGCTCGGCTCAATTTCTCGTAATTCATGGTCGGCTTGTTCTTCCTTTTGCCCCAGAGTTGAGCCACCGTTTCCGGACTATTGAGTTTGAATTCGCCGTCAGTGCCCACCCAGTGTATCACGCCCACGTGCTCTCGATCGGTCAGAAGTTCGAGCAAAAATTGCCACAACTGTATCTGGCCACTGTTCACACTCCGGCTCGATGTTGCCAGAGCAATGTGTGCCGGATCCATAGCCGTCACGGGCTCGACAAGTCTATTGTTGTAAACCCCCCGGGGCACTGGGTTCATAAAAGTCCTCGACTTGGACGATTTTTGCGTTCTCACTTTCGGTGGTAATTCCAAATTGGCCTCGGGCGACGATGGCGGATCCTTTTGAACAATAGCTGCAGGAAATACGAAAAACATTTTAGAAAAAAGGGGCCGTACTTAATTAACGCAACGAATTTTCAGATAACAAATTAAAATTTTTTATTTTATTTATTGCACAAAAAAAGAACATTTCTACTCTAAAATATGAATTTTAAACAAAATAATTCAATTGTACATTTAGAAAGACGAATTTGCAACAAAAACGTGTAATATTTATTATTGCAAACAAATAAAATGAAATTTCATTACGAAAAACAAAAATTTCATCTAGATTGTTCAACTTTTTTAAGCCAAAAGACGAATTTTCTGTACAAAAAGTCGAATTTTCATATAAAAATATGAGTTTTGAACAAAACATAAATTTTCTAGGAAAGTAGTTAAATTTTTAACTGAACAAGACGAATTTTCAACGAAACAGTTGAATTTTCAGCCAAAAAGCATAACTTTCAACAACAAAAAACTTTGGAATTTTCATCCAAAGAAGATTTTAGTTTGATTTTTCGATATCAAAATATGAGTTTTAAACCAAAAGTAAATTTTCTATGAAAATAGTTCAACTTTTAACCCAACAAGATGATTTTTTAACAAAATAATTCAATTGTACATTTAGAAAGACGAATTTGCAACAAAAACGTGTAATATTTATTATTGCAAACAAAT
>JAAAKG020188140.1:0-25013 GCA_010014905.2 Druon quercuslanigerum | reverse complement strand
AGAAAAAACTACTAACGCGCTCGCTTGTTGACCAAGGTCGACTGCCAGATAGTTGAAGTGAATTATGGATAGGGTCCTAGGCCAACCTGCACCTGCCCTAAGTCAGGAGAGTACTTTGAACTTTGAAATGGGGTGCGCTGGAACCCCCATAACCATTCTAGGGTTATAAATACCAGCTATCTTTCTGTCATCACGATTAATCATAGCCCATTGATATTTACGTGGTCCACCCTTTGGTAATCCACTTCGCATAAAAACATCTTAAAAATGCAGAATCTTCCAAGATTTTGCGAATTTGCGGAAATCTGTATCAGTCAAGGCTTGATAAGGTAGGTTCACTCCGAGTGTTTGGACTTTCGTTTAGTCCTACTCCTTCTTTATATGGTTTTAGATGAAGCCCTAATCCTTTCCTACATGGTTTCAAGTAAAGACCTGTTCCTCAACAAATGGCTTTCATATTTGCATGTTTTAGCTTTAGCTATTGAATTAATAAATTGCTTCCGGTAAAACTGAAGGTAAAAGTGCCGTAAAATGTATTAAAAAAACCTTCAGGCTGATCTCTGCTCAAAACCGTTAACTGCATAGTGGTCCGTATACGGACCACCTATTCTATCACCTATTTTTATTTATAACAATTAGAATTATTGGTGCTTATAGATAAACACAAATACCAAAAAACGTCAGTTTGATACGGATTTCTCTCTAAAATACGTAACTCGGAAATTTTTGACATCGCTAAGCATGCATCTGAAATCAAACTTTTAATTTTCCATGATCCAAGATGGCGATTTCAAAATGTTGGAGAAAAACATTTTCTCAAAGATAAAAGTTACTTTAAAAATAGCATCTCGGCGGTTTTCTAGTTTCTAAGCACGAATCTGAAGCTAAAGCTTTAATTTTTTACAGTCAAAGTAAGTGAATGATAATTTGCGATTTAAAAAAAATTGTTGTGAAAACATCGCATATATATTATATGGTGATTTACTTTTAGCGACATCCAGAGCTAACGACGGGGGACTATTTTCTACGCCGTTTTTAATTCGTTATCTGGAAATAGGAAAAACTCCAATTTTAATTTCAAATTTGTATTCAACAACCCCAAAAATCGCAGAGATATTAATTTTGAAGCAAAATATATGTTTAAAAAAATTTTTGACCTGCCATCTTGGATTCGCCATCTTAGATTATAAAAAACTTAAATTTTAATTTAAAATTCAAGTTCAGCTACCCCGAAAAATCCAGACATATTAATTTTGAAGCAAAATTTATTTTTAAAAATTTGTTTGGTCTGCCATCTTGGATTCGTCATCTTTGATAAGAATATTAATGTTTTTATTTCAGATTCATGTTCAGCGACCCCAAAAGCTCCTGAGCTGATAATTTGAAAGCAAATTATATGTTTAAAAAAAAACTTTGGTCTGCCATCTTGGATTCACCATCTTGGAATTTAAATATTAAAATTATAGTTACAGATTCATGGACAGCGACCCAAAAAACTCCCGATTAAGAGTTTCTATGAAAAATTAACAAATAGAAAAATTAGTGCATTAAAGAGTTAAAAACTGTTTTAATAATAATACTTTATGAGATATTGACTTGTAAATAAAGACTAACGTGTTTTGGAAGGTGCGGATGATTGCATCCCTGCTATAGATTTTATTTACATCCCCTTGGAATCCGCCATTCTGCATTAAGACTTGAGAAAGAAACCAATCAGCGCACAGCGCAGCAAGTTCCCCTCCGCTGAGGACCAGTGGCGGAATTCCCAGCTGGGTTATAAAACTGAATCCTTACATTCTTAAATTACTGCTGTGTTCTGCTTTAAATCCCTATTTTTTTAATTGCTTACACTGCTCGAATTTATACAAGTCAACAAGAACTAACTGACGATAAGGTTTTTAAAAAAAAGAATACTCTGTTTCTTGTTGCAGAGTTGAGTGCACAGTTCGAATGTCTACCTAATGGCGAACCTATTCCTGGCGTTCCTCGTCCCACTACTTCTAACTCTACAAACCGGCCTGTTCCTTCTGATAGACCTCATCCTCCTGTTAGGTATGCTGTTCCTGCCGAGCCTTTCATTCGTGTCAGATCCAACTCTCCACATCTGAGGCGTCCTTATTCAATCCTCCAGAACCTCCTGCAGAATCCTGAAGAACTTAGCCTTATTCGGCTCATTCCCAAAACGAATCGGGACAAGGCATTCGAAATTCGTAGATACACTTTTCCTGCTGACACTCCAATCAAGTTTAGAACAGGACGGGGTACCCCTAAACCCCTGCCAACCTCAGAATTACTGGTTTTAACAGCATCAAATGGTGACATCATGGCAACGTTTGAAAATAAGAATACAATTCTTCGTGGAATATTTAAGTATTATATCTATTTAGAACGGGCGAAAATGAACATGCATAACGGAACGATAGAATTGTTGCGGCAAGATGAAATTCAGGAAGTTCCCGTAGGCAGCAATCATTCAATCTCAAAGAATTTTATAGTAGTACGTCTAGACCATCTCTAGGGGAAAACCGTCTATCAAAAACATGGAAATCATTCCCTTGTGCATCGCAGGGGTTGGCGAGAATCTGTGTGACGCTTTTTTGAATTTTTTTTATTTCTTCGCCTTCGTGCCCCCCCCTCCTATTACTCTAAGTAAGTTTTGTTTTCCAGAAGTGTTGTTCCTTCACTAATTTTTTATTTTCCTTGATGAAGAACATTAAAATACTGTTGTTGTAATCATGTAATAACTTTAACATAGAATATTGTATACACGAAATAAAACAGTTATTTCTAATACAAATTTTTAAATGTACTTATTTCTTTTGAATAAAAAAAGTCTCTTTTACTATGAAAGAAGGCTTTTAAAAAAATACTCGAATTTTGAAACTAAAGATATAAATATCGAACAAAAAAGTATCATAGTTTATACTTCAATAAAAAAGATGAAATGTGTTTCAAAATTTAATGCGCACACAAAAGATATGACTTTGCAACAAAAAATTAATTTCTTACGAAACTGCTGCATTTTCACCTACCTAAAATGAAAATTCACACCCAGAAAATCATATATTTACCAAAAAAGGAGAATCTTCAACTGAAAAAGATTAATCTTAGGAATAGTCCTTTTTACTAAGCAGCTAAAATTTCAATAAAAGAGATGAACTTTTAACTGAAAATATAACGATAAAAAATTACATTTCGGTTCTCTAAATATGAATTTTTAAACCAGAAACAAGTTTTCATCAAACAAATTAAATTTTCAATCCAAAAATACGTATTTTCAACCAGGACAGATGACTTTCTAAAAAAACCTGTTGAATTCTCTATGAAACAGTTAAATTTTGTTCCAAAACAAATACAAATTTTCTTAAAACAGACGAATTTTGATTTAAAATGAAAAGTTTTAAATAGTTGAATTTTCATTGAAGTTTCCAGTTAATTTTTCAGGGTCAAAATATGAATTTTTAAACAAAAAAGAAGTTTCTGAATAAAACTTTAAATTTTCAATTTAAAATAGAAATTTTTTTAACCAAAAAGGATGATTTATAAAAATTAGCTAAATTGTTGACCAAATATTTGCTTTTTTATCCATTAAAGAAAATTTGCATTTAAAAGTTGAATTTCCAATCAAATAATTGGCATGCTGGAAGAAAGTCGTCTTTTCTGATCACGTCCTGGCGTACTGTGAAGCCGCCATTGTTCCTGTTCATGAGACATTGTTTGAAATTTTCTTCCACGCTACAAACAACGTTGCCAAACTTCTTTAAGGTACAAAGTACTGAGTTGCGCTTATTTCCAGTCATCTTCTGGTTCTTGGTAACTGCTGCGAACCACACAATCAATAACACTTGTATTTTGTACTGTATTTGTTTTAGTTTCAAGTTAGCATTTTAAGTTAAAATTTTCGTCATAAATCAGCAAACAGCTTCATCATATTTGTCGAATGTAAATGCGAGCCGTTATCTCGAAAATATTTCAATATTAAAGAAAAAACAATTGTTTTAAAATCTTTTTATCGCGGAAAGGCGCGTCATAACGCGATTCTGTTACAAAAGCCTGAAATGCATTAGGCTTAACAAAAGTTTTTTTGTTGGTTTTCTGTGTCGCGGGTTATCATTATAATCATTAAGCCATCGTTAGTCAACAACGAGTTGAGAAATAAGTAATGGAAAAAGAATTATGACAAAAGCGGGAGGAAACCCCGCAGATCTCGCACAATTGCAGGAACAAATTAATAACTTACGGTTAAATCGGGTCCATCACTACTGTGTACCGAAAATACCCCCGCTTTATTAATATGACCCCGAATTATGGTCTTTTCAATTAGAAACCACCCCCCCCCCCCCCCCGTAATGCCAATATTACGACAGAAGTCACGAAAGCCGATGCGGATCGCGGAACTACATCTGGACATAGCTTCATGCGTCAAAGACATTATATTAGCTGATCCTCCGCCAGAAAATAAATTCCAAGCAATCAAGGAGCGAATTCTCGGGACACACTCTACTTCCGGGGAATCCAATCTGCGCAAGCTATTACAGGGTCAAGTTCCATCCGACTGGAACCCTTCGCTCATTTTAAATCGTTTCCGTAGCCTTAACAATGGTCGGTGTGACGAAATGATATTGAAACAGATTTTCTTAGAAAACTTGCCCCCTCAACATTGTGGATTTCTTATCATCTCAGACATTGCGGACCTTAACAGCTTAACGTTAATGGCAGATAAGCTTGTGGAAGATAATATTTTTTCTGATTTACATGTGATGTGTCTCAAACAAAGTTAGTTCCTCCTTCTAATTCGAGATGAACCGTCTCTTGAAAAATGTCGTTATACTGATTAAAAAAGTATAACACTTAAAAATAGAATCGACATACCGAAATTCCAGATAGAGAAATCGATCGAGAAATCGCGTTAAATCACCAAATCAAGATATGGATTCGGAATTATAAGAAGGCAAGCTTTGTTTTGCACACAGAAGGTATCCTGAAAATCCTCGCTCATGTAGAGAATGGTGCAGTAAATATGAGGAATGGAAATCAAAGAACTAAGACCTTTTCCCGTTGTAAAGACGATCGTCGACAGTCAGAAGGTCGCTTATCGTCTCCGTAAGCGTGACCGTAATTCTGGTCAGGATTTTCTTGCAGATACGGGTTCTAACATCTCGTTGCTTTCTGCGAACCCCAAAATCGATGACAAACCCCGTAATCTAAAGGTTTACGCAGCTAATGATTCGTGCAATAATACTTATGGTGAATCTTTACGTGTTTGAGATTTCGGATTACGCAGACCATTTAAATGGAACTTTATCAATGCTGATGTCCCGTATCTTATTTTTGGGGCGAACTACGACCAATTTGTATGTCATCGGGAGTTCTAGATAAACATCTGTGTATTCGGTGAATTCAATTATATCTCATTTAAATTTAATGAAAATTCTAGTCGAATTCCCAGAAATCCTTGGTGCTTTGAAACTACCTTTTCCGAAAAAAGGAAAGGCCCTCCATCATATTATTACCACTGGTCCTCCTGTGGCGGAACGTCCACGTCGTTTGACACCTGATAAATTGCAGGCTGCTAAGAAGGAATTTAAGTCTATGACAGAGGAAGGAATTTGTCGTTCGTCAAGTAGCCCTTGGGCTAGCCCGATGCACATGGTTAAGAAAAAGGATGGGAGTTGGAGGATTTGTGGCGACAATCGTCGCTTAAATGCGTGTAAGTTCCACTACTGCAGATTAATTTTAAAATTAGAATTATCAAACTAACATTTGCATTTTAATTAAGAATGGTAAAATTTCTTCTAAAAAAAAAAATTTTGGAAAGAAATCGTTCAAAAAAGAGTTAAATTGTCGCGCAAAGAAGGTTCCAGCAAACTTTCGCATACCAAAAAAAGAATTGTAAACGATAAGTTACTTTTCTATTAAATAGTCGAATTGTTAGCAAAAAGTTTGACTTTTTAACAACTTTGGTAAAAAAAATTATACGAAAAGAGGTGAACTTTTAAATGAAAGAGACAAATTTTCAAAAAAGGATTTTAATTATCTTTTTAAAACGAAAAGACGAATTTGAAACAAAACTTTTTATTTTTTACCCAAAAAAGAATGTCTTTCAAGAAAAGTGATTAATTTTAGAATAAATCGTAAATTTTATAACTAAAATGATAATCTGCAGGTCAAAGTCTTATCCAATTTGCGAAAATCACGTATATATTTGGAGCAACCCCACCCTTTTGAAACAAATCCTAATAAAATTTATAGACCCCCTCCCTCCCACTTAGCTGTTACGTAATTTAAGTACTGTCCCTTACATATCCTCACACAAAAATTGAACTACTCAGTGTGTCTTAACCCTCCTAGAAATAATCGATAGAACACAATTAGTAAAGATTCAGAGTAATCAAAAGTTAAATCAGATTAAATTGCTGCTAATTGTGTCAATTATTTTCAATCGAATTGAAGCACACATGATGCGCACTCGTTTTTTATTTAGAAATTAAATTTTTAGTAATTTAACAAAAGTTTTATGCACAACAAATAGATTTTTTGTTCAGAATCGCTTGTAAATAAGTAAGGTAAAAACGAAATTTTGTTGTGAAAACTTAAACTCTAAGTCATAATAATGGACTAAATAATTTCAAATAATTTAGTTTGCTATACCCAATCATAAAATATTTAAATTTTCAAAGTTTGAATTATTAAATGTTTAGTATTAGATCAGTTACGTTTTATTAGGTTTAAAGTTGGATTAAATACGTGCGGAATTTATCGCAACAAGTACTTTTCCTTCCTTAAGCACGGACATTTCTTTATAATCTATCCTTCCTGAAACATTGTGATTAATGTTCACAAATATCTAAAATTTGGCTAAAAATTTTTATTCAATAATCTAAAAAAAGTTTATTTGAGGTCTTCGCATTCAGCCATTCTCATAAGTTTAAAATATCTTATGTAACAGTGAGGACGTTCTTCGAAATTTCAGTATATCAAAGAATAAGAGTTTAATTTAAAATTCACAAAGTTTTTTTAAACTTTGAGTTTTAAATGTTAAAATTGATAAGTTATTAAGTTTAAAAGAAAGCAGCTTAGTAGAATTATTGAATGGTGTAAAATTTTGTATGAAGCAGCAAATGATTTCAAATTTTTTCTTTGATTTTAGTGGACACCTTGCGAATAATAGGAAAAGCTTGTTTTACGTCAATCATTAGTGATAAAAGTAAAGTGCTACTCGAAGGATAACCGAGTATAAAATCATTGACATTGATGTAAATTTACTGTTAAATTTAGAAAGAATAATGTCCATCATTTTAAGTAATTATATTTCAATAAGCTAAAAATTTGAAAAGATGAATTATTAAAAACTTTTTTATTATAATATGAATTTATGTGTTAATGATGGCTAAGAATTAAAAATTGAGACCTCCTTCTGACAAAAAATTGTTTAAATTTATTTAATTATTAAAAGCCTCGCATTTTTCAATAACATAATAATACTTTAACCGCTTTTCTGAAATTTCACGTTTCTAAAATATTCGCTTACTTTTTTTGTAATCTCAATTGATTATAAAATTTATAACCATTCATAAAGTTTTGACTACAGTTAAAAGTCCAAGAGCGCACAATAAAAAATAAAGCGTTTACTTCATTATCATAAAAATAAACTTTTTTATTGTTATGATGTATTTGATTTTATATTTGCAACATACATTACTATTACCACATTTTGTTCCTTATCACCGCTTTCATTTGGTAAGAATTATTTTTAAATGTTTATTCACTTTGTTTCATAATATATACTGTTTCAAATTTACATTATACCAAAAAAGTAAATAACAGTTTTTAAATAATTCCCGCCAGACGAAAATGCTGACATCACGTGGCAAATTCCAAGTACCCGATAGGAAACAATCGGAAAGATTACGTCCCGTGAGGAGGCGCCACCGAAATTACGTTGTAACCACAGGTGATAATATCTTTGGTGCAGGTACGTATTAAATAGTGGAAACAAATTTTGGCAATATGGCTGCTTATGGAGCGATCGATGGCCCATGAGTGCCTCCTGGAAGAACTAAATTCACAAAGCGAGCGTACGGGCACTTACATTTTTAGCACTCTTGTCACTTTGTATTTTTTTTGTTTCATAAATTTATTGTACTGAAAAATTAAAGATCGAATACACCTTTTAATGAGTATCGTTTCAGGTTTATGTAGTATGCAAAAGAAGATGTTTTCAGAGTAGTTATTGTGAAAAAGGCTGTTGAAATGCTGAACTGGCTCATTAATAACTTCGAAATCCACTAGAATGAGAGACTGTATAACTTAAAAGTACCTAGAAAGGACCCTAGATCGGCCTGGCACGGAAGTCAGATTTGTTACCGGAAGTTCCTATGCCAGCTTCACCCCCGTGGTTGTAACCAGCGAAAAATTAATTTGGCGCGAAATGAGTTTAAATTCAAATAATAAACGGATATAATTAAAATTTAGTTACTGTTCCGTTCCGCAACTACGGGGTTAGGAGACCCAATCTTTCGATGAGAGTCCTCTTTTTCTGCGCTAAAATGCTATTTCAGGAGAATCGATAAATAAAGTGAGAAACTATTGAATTAAGATGATAAAAAAAACAAGGCTGGATTTATTGAATTATCTAAAATATACAAATTGACAAAGGATAAAAGCGGACGCGTATGAGTGCAGGAGCGAGCTTTTTCCTAATCAATACTCTCTACTTTTATGATGGTAGGTTTGGTACCGGCACAACGGTCCTTAGCTCCCAACTCTTTGGTGCTTTCTCTCTCTGACAAATTACATGTTCTCTCTATCTCGCTCTATATATTCCTACTCTAGCTATGACTAATTCTTTGCGTTTTGCGCGATACATCTTCTCATCAAAAAAGTTAGCAATAAGGTTCAGGCGCTCTAATTGTGTATACTATAATTTCGTAGAGTCAACTGTCTGGAGGTCTTAACAGTACAAAGCAAAGAGAAAACCGTCCTCCGCTCGGTTCAGTTTAACGATTTTGTGACGCCAATTTGGTAACTAACATAAGATTTGTATTTTCTGGTGTCAAAATATTCTACGTCTAAAAGATCATAATCATTATTTGATTATTTCAAATATACTCTACGCAAGCATTGCGTGAAGAAACCCATATCTACATTTATTCCCTTATCAGACTTTATTATCGCTTATTAAACATTTCTCATGTCACATCCCTGAAACGTTGCTTGCCAATCCTTTTATTTTTTCGCTAAATTATTTTATAATTTCAAATCGAAACCGCGCATTTTACAGAAGCGGTGGCGTTGTGCCTGGCGGATGGAATGCAAAGTTATGCGCTTGTTACAACGTAATGCGAAGTTAGAAACTATTATTAGAAAGGAAACAAAAGATTTGATAGGAGGGTAGACTTTGATCAAAAGCAATTAATGCAGATTCAGGGTGGCTGCTGAAATTGGAAACCAGGAAATGACCGAATATTTTATAAGACCGAGCAAAGCAGAAAAATGACCGTCAATTTATTTTTTGACGGCGAATTCGAAATACCCAAATTTTATTGCAATTAGCCGTAAATAATAGATTTTGGAATTTATACGCTTAACAGACTTTATTATCGCTTATTAAGCATTTCTCTTGCCGACTTACCCTGAAACGTTGCTTACCAATCTTTTTATTTTTTTGTTAAATTCTTTTATAATTTCAAATCGCACTTGTACATTTTACAGAATCGACGGTGCTGTTCCAGTTAATGGAAAGCAAATTTATGCGCTAATTACACTCCCTTTCTTAGTAAAAAGGTCCTTACAAAAAGTGTCTTTTTCAATAAACTCGCGAAACCAGCGTATTAAATTTGGTTCGCTTTTTCCAATGATAAAAATTGCACTTAACTCTTTAATTAAAAAAATTTTAGGAAATAAGTGGTGCCATAGCTACGTTGGAAAACCGCCACAAGGAAGGTAGATTTAGCTATCGTTACTCCTTCTACCACTTTCAATTCCGGGTTCATGATACCACTAAACAACTTTATCGCTATTCCGGTCAACTGTCATAAGGGTGAAATAAGGAAATTTGCATTGGAAGTACTCACAAAGAAGAAGAAGAAGAATAACTCTCACAATATTCATATTACGTGTAAGCAATGGACTCCTTTACAATAAAATATACGTTAAAATATATTTGGTAATGAATCAGGCCTAGTCCAATTTCTATTATCTTGTATCTTGTATCATATTTTTTGTTTATTTATACGTTGATAAAATTTTTTAGGAATGATTTTTAGTACTATCAATATCTGTAATGGAATTTCAATTAAATTTATGAAATCAACAATCGTGAGACGAGGCCCTGCAACCAACCATGTCTCTGAACCTACTTCTCTACCGTATTTATCCTTATAGCTCTGCATGACTCAATCTCATTCAAGACTTAATCAGTTCAAAATTCAAATTTCATCCATTTGAAATTCCTTAATGCTGAGTTTTGATAAACATTCTTAATGAAATCCCAGGCACAGCTTTAAAATTAATTAATTTTATCTTAATATCTAAATTTTCAGTTTTTATGCCATAAATAGCTCTTCTATTCTGTATGCGAATCTAGTCCTTCAATCAATTAGCTTGAATGAACGTACAACATTAGTTCCAGATCCAATGATTTGAAAGCAAAAATGTTACATGTAACTTTCAATCTTCTTAGTGGTAGGAAAATTTTCTGTAATTTAAGAGTTTACAACATTTATTAAAATTTTAACTAGTTACTTGCGAATTCAATTTTGTATTCCTTTCATATTTTATTTCAAGTTTACTTATTTTAGGATTGCCGAATCAAATTAATATCTTAAAATAAAGTATAACATTTTGTAGGACCATCTTGGAACCTTAAGAACCGCGCATTTTATATTATAGGCATGCTTAGTATGAAAAACTCGTGTCTCAGATTTGTTTATGAAACCCATAACTCGTCACTTGAATTTTATGGCTTTACTCTTCCGCCTCTTAATAGCGATAAAGTTTCGTTCATAAAGATGTCTTCCTCTTAGACTGGGGACATCCTTCAAATAATAATTTAATCCTAAAATACTTCAATCAGTTCAAGTTGGTTTCCTAGCTTAACAAAACTTTAAATCCGAAATGAATAAATAATTTTTTTTTGAATAAGGTAAGTATAAGGGTTCTTTCCTCAATTATATTTAGAAAATTTTTTACCTCAATGCAAATTCCAATTCAAAAACAGTTCTATATTCATTTTAAATAAGTTTTCTCGATATATATATATATATATATAATTAAAATATTTGTCACAAGGACAACCGCAGGATTTCGCCGAGATCGGGAGCTAATCTGAAAATTTGCACCCGATCCCAGCGAAATCGCGGAAAAATTTCAGCCATAACCACGTCTCACTACCGTGAGATAGTTGGTTACAGTCTGTCACGGACTCAATACGGCGATCCGGTAAAAGTCTCGTGCACCCTGAGGACACGGAGCCACCCAAGGACGACTGCCTTCTGCATTTACCCGCAAGAGTTTTAGCATATTTTTTACACGCAGGGATGCTTTTTACGTTATCAATCAGCAAAAGCTTGGCACCTCTAAGAGCGCCGACGATAAGAACGATTAATTTAACAAAATATTCCGGGTACAATCGTCACAAATCCCTTACAAGGGAGTCAAGGGAGTGATTCTCCTTGACTATGATGTTTTTGTCATCTGATGCCGAAAATTCGATAACGAACATGGTTCACTTCTCGAAGTCAAGGAGAACTATGTCAGGCCTCGAGCGTGCAACAGAAAACATTGTCGAGAGTATAAAGTTCCAGTATACGCGGCACTTCTCATTCTCGACAATTGACTATTTCCCTAGGAGCGTTTAGCGCAGCGATATCAAGGTTAATGTTGTAAGAGTGACAAAGATGGTAATAAAGCACTCTTAGTGCCGCATTGTGCCTTTTAATATAGGTAGTTCTCGCATGAGTTGGAGAAATAGATTGTATGTGTCCTAGATGCTCGGGGTGTGCATGGCACGCCCTGCAGCCTTCATCGAGAATGTCTTGGCTCAAAATTTAGCGACGGTATGTTAAGGTGGAAATGACACCATCTTGACATATCAAAATAAAACCCTCCATGCCCGAATTCAATCGGGGTAATTTAAGGAAAGCGAAAGTTAGCTCACACGACATTGACTGATCCCCCACGTTTCTGTGGAAGATTCCGTGCATCTTCTTATCGAGGACCTCTTCCCGGAAGTTTTTCTTCTGTGCTTTCTGAATCCGGGCTTTCAGGAGTGAATACTCGAGATAGATAAGATTTGAAGCATTCTGCTCACCCCTGATACGGAAGTTAAATCCGAGTGTTTCAGAAGTGGGTCTCTTCCATTTGCAACTCTATGCGTTGTACCCAAAATAATCCTGTTGTGAAGACATTCAAAATTCAATATTCCGCGACCACCTTGACGGCGAGAGATGTAGAGTCGTGGAACAGAAGACTTAAGATGCATGCTTTTCTTTATATGCATAACCTTTCGTGTCCTGATATCAAGGGATTTGAGCTCGTTCTTCGTTCATGGAACCACTTCAAATACATAAAGTACGCAATGCCGTATCCAAGTCCGCAATGCAATATCAGTTATGTGGTAATTATTAAAAATTACGACAGATACCCTTCGCATTTAGCCTAAAATAATCTATAATTGTTTTTAATTTTATATCTATGTATCCCCCGTTTACAAGGTCTGCATTCCATTTCTATCTCAGCATTCTCATAATTAGAATTGAATATAATACTTTCAATTCACCCTTGGGTTTCCCAAACAGGGAAGAAAGTCCGTCGATGAAAGAGGGCTACACTATTCGTTCCTTCTAGCTAGATGTCATTACACTCTTTCTCTCCCCCTTTTTCTACGCAATTTAAAATCTAACTTCGCAGCCATACATCTTTATCGAGTTCTCTTTTTATCTAATGTAGCGCTGTCTTAAGAAGTCGACTGGCTGAACGGCCTTGTGAAAGGCAGGTCAGTTCCATAATCCGTTACACGTATAGTCTCCTCTAAAGGATTTCAATTCGCTGTTCAAAATTACTAATTAAAAACCTTTTTCCATTTAAATATACCTTAGACATGCTTAATTCTATTAACATGGACTGTCTTACTCTGCTTTTGCGTAATCTATATCTCTACGTTAAGATCATCAATAACTCTTGCAATTTTAAATGGTACCGCGTAATGATCGTCAAATTTGTCGCTTCTCAAATCAACTAAAACATAAACATACTGATTCGTTTCAAACTTCTTTTTTTCAATTATTCTGTCATATTATTTTTTGCAACGTCTTTTAGCAGCTTCTAGACGAGCTGTCGCCAGTGTTTTTGTTACTAAAATTTTATTTAGAAGTTCATCTAATATTTGAATATACGTCATAATTACTCTCTTATCTGTAAATTCGAGTAAAAACCGGACCTTTCTTCCGCGGTGATGAAAGAATAGAAATGGCAACCAGTGATCCCAGTTACGACGCTCACCACAGTTTCTCAGGTATACTACAAATGTATGATAACTTCTTTCTAGCGAGCCCAAAGACCGCGCATGATATGCACTAGACCTGAATTGGCGAATTTGAAATATTTTATCTAAATTTTCCATAATATTATTCATGAATTCTGATCCTTGATCTGCTTGAATTGCTTCGGAACAACGAAAGACGAATTAAATTTTCAGCGAGTACCGCTGCGAGGTGGGGTATATCTATCTCGAAAGTGGGATAGCACCGGAATATTTTCTTAAATCAGTTTGCCATGTAAGCATGTACTGATTACTGGACTAGGTGGTAGGCAAAGGACTCACTAAATCTATTTGTATATTTCCGAAAGTTATAATCGGTGTGTCTGTATTTCGCATCGAAATTTTAGTTTTGATCCTAATTAATTCCATTTTATGAAAAATTTCGCACGTTTTGACATAATTCCTTACTCTATCCCTCATTCCCTTCTAATAAAACCTATCTCTGATTCTCTCTAAAGTTTTCGTTTCACCTATATGTAAAAAGTTGAGTCGTAACATTCTTAGATTATATCCAGACGCTTTTCTACCTTGGGAATGTCAACCTCGCTTGTGCATACTATTATCTGAAAACCACTTTTACCAAAATGAGTTCTACACATTTTTTCTATTACGGCCCATGGCAATTTATCAACTCCATTCACCTCACGAAATATATTAAAAGTTTTATTTTTTGTCGATTTAAGGGCTTCTCATAATGTGTTCACCGCGTTTTCTATATTTTTTGAATACACTTTTGAATTAAAATTTTCTTTTGTTTATAAATTAAAAAGCATACGTCTAGCATGAGAAAAGGATATGACGTAACCCACTTTTAGGTACGAGCAATTTATAATCGAATTGTCTACGAAACAAAATTAAGGATGTGGTGATCTCTCATCCACACCTTATCTTTACTAAACTGAAACAGAGGAGTAAGTACTACATTTCCTTCTTTCAAACCTGCATGAAAAATTTGACATCTTTCTGAAAAAACAGTTTTATCTAATTCTTTTTCCTTCTCAGGTGTCTCGTCTTCGTCATTATTTTTACTCAAACTTGCCGGAACATCTCCCCAAACTACAGTCAAATTCTGAAATTTATTTCTTTCTAACACGTCATTATCATAATCATCATCTCTATCATTTTCAACATCTATCAATAGTCAGTCGGTTCCACTCATCATCATTCGAGGAGAGCGTGTCTCTTCAATTAAGACTACCTTCCCCTGAGACCCATCTCGGAAGTCGTGCTGCCCGCATCGAGAGCACCCCTCCGAGAAACGAGGCCTCGCAGCCCCTGTCTCCTGAGATCTAATACAAAAAAGCGAAATTGAAAACGATTTTTATTTAAATAAAATAATTATAAGAGAATATTGAAAAATATTTATAACGGGTTATAAAATTTTCAAAAATAAATGAATAAAATGAATTGAAGAATTTAAAAGAATTCACAGAATTTTCGAAATTCCACGAATTAAATGAATTGACGGAACTAAAGAACTTCACGGGATTCATAGAATTGAAAAAATTACAAAAATCCAGAAATGAACGGAATTCAAAGATTTTACGGAATCAAAGAATTCATGTGGAATATTGCAATACACGAAATTCACGGAAATTATGCTATTCACGGAATGGAACTAATTTGTGAATTTAAAGAAAATCGTGGAATTCGTGGTATTCACGAAATTCAAGGAATTCATAAAATCCAGTAAATTAATAAAACGCAATTAAATCACGGAATTCACGGCATGTATGGTTTTTATGACCTTACACGAATTTCTATAAACTACATGAATTCCCTTAATTTCTAGAACTCCGTGAATTCCTTTAATTCCGTGATTTTATTTAATTTCGTAAATCCTGCATATTTCGAAAATTCCTTGTATTCCATGAATATTCCTCAATTTCGTGAATTCCTTAATTTCCATGAATTCCTTAGTTTCCATGAATTCCGCGAATTTCGCGAATTCCGCGAATTACATAAATTCAGCATTGTCTAAATTTAGTGAATTTCTTTATTTCCATGATTACTGCTAATTTTGTGAATTTCGCAAAAGGGCCCGAATTTTGTAAATTTTAAGCGTTACACAAATTTCTTGCATTCCGAAAAATCCGTGATTGCAGTTAATTTCGATTTTATGAATTTTGCTAATTTCATACAGTCAATGAATTAATTGAATTTCGTGAATTCCACAAAGTCAATGAATTAATTGGATTTCGTGATTTTCATAAATTCCATGAATTTCCGGAATTCGGCGTAGTCCATAAATTCGATGAATTCCTTTTTCATTCAGCAAATCAAGGGAATTCCGTGACTGCGATGAATTTCTTGAATCCCGTAGTTTTAGTGAATTTCTTGAATTCCGAAAATTCCATAAATTTCCTGAATGCTATAAATTCAGTGAATTCCTTCAATTCCATAAATTCCATGAATTCCATGGATTCATATAATACCATTAATTCCGTGAATTCGATTAATTATATTAGTCAATGTAATTCCAGAATTTATGGAATTCACGGAATTCACGGAATTTAATCAATTCACGGAATGTAACTAATTCGTAAAATTTAAGAAAATCGTGGATTAACACCAGATGTTAACAACATATAAAACTTTATACAAAATATAAAAATCCAAACAAAAAAGTTCCAAATACTCTGCAGTCCCTGTTTGCCAGTAGTATGATTACAGTATGTCACCTGAGGATTCTTGAATAATTCGATTAAATAGAAAAATCCAGGAGCTCGAACCTCAGACGTAAAAACGGTTCTATTTCCAAAATAGCAACTTCCACTACCTTTATCTCAGAATCATCAAGCTCTGCATTAACTGACAGTTCGGATTTGGAATCAGTCTGCAAAAATTTAATGAAAACCCTATATTTAAGATAGCTTTTGGAGGTCAATTTTTGTTGTTGCATTTTCTTTATATTTTTTCTATGTTCGATAAGTATTCATCATTAATTAAAAAAAATTGTCCCTCTCGGTCCCTCCTATCAAAAGTCTTACGATTTCTAGATAATATTGATCAAAACCGCCCACAGTGCGCCGTATTTCGCTAAGACGTACATATATTATTAAATATATAGTGGTATCAAATTTCTGGATTTCTTATTTAAATATTATCCTTGATAATAAAACTCATTAAAACCACATAATCTAGAAGGACAATATTGACGCTGATAATAAATAAAATGACGGCTAAAGCAGATATTAAACCTAATCTAAAAAGCGCTAAAATTTCCATTAGTTAAGTGTTACTCAACAAATTCTTTCATACAATATTATCAAGCCTTTATTCTAATTAGAAAATATGAAGATTTGTTACACTCTCATAATATCCTTGGTTGTTATCCTCAACTCTGTTGGTAAGTAATTTATATCTATAATCTGAAGCAAATTTTTCCAAAACTATACGCAAATCAGAATTTCTGCGACTTCATCTGCATGCTATCCCAATTGTTCTTTCTTCCCAAATTTAGTTGAGCCTTATCAGAAAAATGTGAGTATATAGGTATATAGCTTCACTGTGGAGAGTACTGTGTCGAATTGGGAGTATGGGCGAATTAATTAAAGCATATTATGCACGGATGACAATTTTACACATTCTTTGCGAATTACTGCATTTCATCACAACCAGATATAAGTAAATAATTTACTGGAGTGCACAAAAATAAAACGGCGGCTCGCTCCACCATATTCAAAAACCGGTACGAAAATACAGTTTTTTTGTAATAACATTTTGGGAGGAAGTGGAGGCATTGGAAACTAAAATTAGTCAGTTTCAAAATTGTATAAAACCAAATTCTCCACAAATTGCATGCAAAACATTTTCCTATAAAGTGAATAGTTTTAGAGTTATACCTGGGTGAAGTTAAGCGTATTTCATAGAATCACGTATACACTACGTATACTTCACCGGGATATAACAAATATTAATTTAATGCACTTTTCCTAAACAATAATAATTTTTAATAATTACTATATAAATAAGATGTCTAGGCAATAAACGGTATGTGCTAAAAAATTCTGTGTACTTGAATCAAACTCTTTAAGTTTTCAAGGAAGAGATTGTTTGTGCTGATAACATTGCCCTGTAAGGAGCCTCTGGAAGAGACATTTCATTGGATTCTCTCCGGTATCAACCATTCGACGAGATCAGCCACGGAGAGTGATTCACTTCCACCTACAACAGAAGCAGCAGGGCAGCATCATCTTTGCACTTACTGTCAATTCAAAGCTTGGTGCGGAGTCATGAAGAATCTACAAGACTGGAGATGGTAGAGAACTAGGGCTGGACTTAATCTAGTCAGGACAACTAAGGATCCTGGTCTAGAAATTCTTTTGAAATTCCTCTCCTGCCAATTCAAGAAAGGATGTGGCACAGCAGGCGTTCGCAGACAAGCAGGGTTGAAGTGCTCTATCATTTGTACTCACTGCAATGGAAGTTAGTTTGAGAACAATCCTGAAATCTTGGATAACATAGATGATTGAGAAAGCGAGACTATTGTTGACACATAGTTGAAGATATCAGAGGTGTTAAAGGTTGACGATGAAGGAGAAAAGGATCAAGAAGAAGAGAACAGGGAAAAGGTGGATGAAGCTCTACCAATTTGTGTATTCGAAGCCAAAATTAGCGAACTTGGACCGTTAAGAAGAACCAGGCGAAAGACGAGAATGAATGAAAACCTAGAAATGACGAGAGAAAGATCGAAGAGAGTGAGGAGATACATTTTGAAAAGACCATGGATGGATAAGAGATGCACACTAGACCTACTATAGAAACAGCAAAAAAGCGCCCTATTCACTCGAAGTCATTATTTGGTTTCTGGTGAGACATAAAAAAAGTTATTTCCAAAAAACTGATTTTTTGCATGTTTCTTTTAAGATGGCAGGGCGAACCGCCATGTTAATTTTCCGCATATTTAGAATTTTTTTAGAACACCAAAGTGAACGAAAATTTACACTGTCTAATTTTTTCGGACTTAATGCAAGCGGAAACTTTCTAGCACCTGGACTGGTAGGCTGATTCAAAGTTCTAAATGTTAAGAACTAAAAGAAAATTTAAATCGGATGATATTTGAAAAAGCATAAGAAAAAGTTATATTTGATTAATTTCAATTTTATATTGCTCCATAGGGGTGGTTTGCAGAATGGTATTTGCATCACTTTTTAATCTAGACAAAATGAGTTTCTCCTTTGCATTGACAATGATTTTGAGATCATTTTCAGCAAAACAAATTTTTATAATAAAAAGCCCAGTGGCGATGGTCACTGATTAAATATTATTTACTCCAAGACAACCAGTATTTTGCATGTAACGAGATTGCCTAGGATCGAGAGATGCATAATTTTTCATTAGACTATTCAAGCCAACTTTTTTATTTCTATAAATTTTTATGGCATGGATTTCATATTTTAATTCTTCAAATAAATGTCACATGGCATTAGAAACTAAAACTTTATTTGCCGATTGTGCTCCAAAAGTTTAATAAAATTCTTCCATTCAGGTAGATTACTTTTTTCTCGGTAGGGGACAGTGGTTCTGATTATAAAGAGCAATCCGAAATGCATCACTGTTGATGGAGGTTGATAAGTCATAAAGGCTGATCTGCATGAGTTTCACAGTGTGCAAACGATTCATCAAAGGCGATTGGTGCTCGACTATTTAAAATTTCCCCCTCCATTCACAGGTTCATGTGCAAAACATCTTATAATCTCTTTATTATCTTCTTCTTTTTTTGATCTTTAGACTTAGACTTTTTAGGAAGAGGGTACTATGAGGTACTATGAGGTGATACCGTTTAACTGCTCTTCTATTGACTCATTAGTTTGTGGCACTGTGCTCGTTTAGTGTAACAAAATCAATCTTCTTGTCGAAAAAGATACCTATTACATATCCACGAAAATTGATCAAATGTCCGCCTTGATCAACTATATGGAAGTGTACATGATCTATTGCCTGCACGGCGTATTGTGACTAAACGACATGAGGTGGTAATTCCACTGTGTTATATACAGGTGGCACTAGAAGAAAAAATTCATGAATAGTGTGTACTTTCTGACCGTTAATGCAGGATTGACAACAGTTGACCAGATTTATAGGGTTGATTAGCTTCTAGTATGCATGGAGAAAACCCCAACAAATGACCAATAGAATCTTTAGTTTCAAAATTTACCCCATGACTGCAATAAAATTTAGTTTTCGGAGTATTATTGTTGGAATTAATAGTAATAATAATACCATTGTTTACTGAAGCATGTTGTAAATAGCGCTTTGGGTCACTCTTTTTATAAATACCAGCTTCCTTTCCGTCATCACGATTAATCATAGCCCATTGATATTTACGTGGTCCACCCTTTGGTAATTCACTTCACATAAAAACATCTCGAAAATTCAAAATCTTTGAAGATTTTGCGAATTTGCGGAAATCTGTATCAGTCAAGGCTTGATGAGGTAGCTTCACTCCGAGTGTTTTGACTTTCGTGTAGTCCTACTCCGTCTTTATACGGTTTTAGATGAAGCCCTAATCCTTTCCTACATGGTTTCAAGTAAAGACCTGTTCTTCAACAAATGGCTTTCATATTTGCATGTTTTAGCTTCAGCTATTGAATTAATAAAACACAAATAAGAGGGATTTCCAAACGAAAGTAATTTTTAGGTAATCTGTTAACGTTATCTGCAGAAAGATTTCGATAGCCAACCTGGCCGCGAAGCATGGACCAATAGGAGATAATTAACTTTTCTCCCATTTTTCATTACTTAAGTCTTTTCCATATATAATTCATATGAAATCTATTTTGCTGTCTGCCCAAAACCAGACTCAATGGGGATACCCAGTGTAAGTAGAATGATTTTCAAAGTATAACGTAGTATGTCTACGACGGTACAGAACATTTTTTAAAAATTCTTTCTTGAAATCAACCATACATAAAAACATTAGTAAATACATGTGATAGTACAAACGAATGGAGGTTTGCGTAAAAAAAAGTATGTGTAGACATTATTTCTTTTCACAATGCCTGGGTGCACGCTAAAATAAAACGTTGGATTCCTACACACTGCCACGCCTGTGATAATTAAAAACAAAGAGAAAGTTAATAAGATTTCTTAACGCGTTTGCTTGATGACTATTGCTTCCGGTAAAACTGTAGGTTAAAGTGCCGTAAAATGTATTAAAAAAACATTTAGGCTGATCTCTGTTTAAAACCGTTAGCTGCATAGTGGTCCGTATACGGACCACCTATTCTATCACCTATTTTTATTTATAAAAATTACAATTATTGGTCCTTATAGGCGACTATAAACTTTTCTGTTAGTTCAGAGCTTTTTTTATTATAATTCTTAATTAAAATAAATATTGTATTCGATTTAAATTATTTATAAATAAACAAATACCAAAAAAACGCGTTTTTTCGGAGAAATTCATTTCCTACTTTATTTGTTGATCGATTTTGCTGAACCTTAGAATCTCAGGATTTTGAAGGTTACTGATTACGAAACTGCTGTTAGTTTGGCAAAATTAAAAAAGGCGTATACAGAATGGCGGACGAAACGCGTGAAAAATAGTATTTTACGCTGAGAATGTTTGCTCGGGAGTACTTGGGGTCGCTGAGTACAAATCTGTATGCAGAATTTAAGTTTTTTCTAATTTACCATAGCGAATTCAAAATTACGGCACGAAAAAATGTGAAAAACACGTTTTTTAATTTTCCATAATACAAGATGGCGATTTCAAAATGGTGTAGCAACAATTTTTCTCAAAGATGTACGTTACTCTAAAAATTGCCTCTCTTGGGTTTTCTGGTTGCTAAGCACGAAGCTGAAGTTAAAATTTTAATTTTTTACAATCCAAGATAGTGAATGGTAAATTGAGATTTAAAAACATCTGTTGTGAAAATATGTCATATATATTATATGGTAACTTACTTTTAGCACAGTCCAAAGCTAACGACGGGGGAATATTTTCTCCGTCGTTTCCAATTCACCATCCTGGAAGAAGAAATATTCAAAATTTTGATTTCAAATTCATGTTCAGCTCTTATTTATAACCACTTGGCATCCGCCACCCTCATTAACACTTGAGAAAGAAACCAAACAGCGCAAAGCGTGACAATTTCCCCTCCACTGAAAGCCAGTGGCGGAATTCCCTCCTGCGTCATACAAGTGAATCCTTACATTCTGCGACAGCTGAACGGCTGCGTACTATTTTCAAACCCTATTTTTTAACTTCTTACTCTGCTCCAATTTATACGAGTGAACCAGAACTAAAGGATAATAAAGATTTTAAGTCCACTTTAGAAGTCAGTTATTATTAAATTTCCATTTGGGAATTGCTCCGAGTCAATACACGCATACTATTATATACGTTACGAAAAAAAAGAATACTCTCTTTCTTGTTGCAGAGTTGAGTGCACAGTTCGAGTGGTTATCTGATGGCAACCTTGTTCCTGGCGTTCCTCGTCCCACTGCTTCTAACTCTCTAGACCGGCCTGTTCTTTCTGATAGACCTCATTTTCCTGTTAGGTCTGCTGTTCCTGCTGACCCTTCCATTCGTATCAGATCCAGCTCTCCACCTCTATGGCGTCGTTCTCCACTCCTTCAGAACCTCCTGCAGAATCCTGAAGATCTTAGCCTTATTCGGCTCATTCCCAAAATGAATCGGAACAAGGCATTCCAAATTCATAGATACACTTTTCCTGTTGATACTCCAGTCAAATATAGAACAGGACGAGGTACCCCTACACCCCTGCCAACCTCAGAATTACTGGTTTTAACAGCATCAAATGGTGACATCATGGCAACGTTTGAAAAAAATAATACAATTTTTCGTGGAATATTTAAGTATTATATCTATTTAGAACGGGCAAAAATGAATATGTACAACGGAACGATTGAAGTATTGCGGCGAGATGAAATTCATGAAGTTCCCGTAGGCAGCAAACAGCCAATTTTAAAGAACTTTATAGTAAGACAAGTAGGTTATATTTAGGGAAATAGAATCTACCGAAAACATGAAAATCATTCCCTTGTGCATCGTTAGGGACTATACTTAAAT
Organism: Druon quercuslanigerum; assembly: GCA_010014905.2. NCBI lineage: Eukaryota > Metazoa > Arthropoda > Insecta > Hymenoptera > Cynipidae > Druon > Druon quercuslanigerum. The sequence goes on along the minus strand of JAAAKG020188140.1, from coordinate 2,430 downwards.
TAGGTAATGGACTCCAGGACCTCTATAAGACCCCTCCTACCCTCTGTAACAAAGCGTAACAAAATATTTCTCCCCCCTCCCCCCTATTACTGTACGAAATTTTTGTTTTACAGAAATTTTTTGCTAGTTTTTACTAGTAGATTTAGGCAGGGTGTGCGAGAACTTTATTTTAATAAATAACATTAAAACACTGGTCTTTTAATCTTGTAGTACTTTTAACATAAAATATTTTATACACGAAAAAACCATTATTTCTAATACAAATTTTTAATTTTTAAATTTACTTATTTATTTTCAACAAAAAAGTATTTTATTATAAAAGATAGCTTCTCAAAAAATACTTAAATTTTTAAACTAAACACATGAATGCCCAACAAAAAAGTATCACAGTTTATACTTCAATCAAAAAGGTAAAATTTGTTTAAAAAAACAATTTTGAAATTACAAAGACGAATTTTCTCAAAATAAAAAAGGTTTGCTCGAGAAATAAACAAAGGTTTGTGAAAATTTTTAAACCTTTCCGCCAAAAGACGAACTATCTCTACAAAAATTGAATTTTCAAACAAAAAATATGACTTGTCAGAAAAAAACAATTTCCTGCGAACTGATGCATTTTTACCTGACTAAAATTAAAATTCAGACCCAGAAAATTATATATCTACCAAAAAAGTAGAATATTCAACTCTAAAAGAATAATCTTAGGAATAGTCCTTTTTGCTGAAACGCTAAAATTTTAATAAAAGAGATGATTTTTCAACTGACAATATAAATATTTAACAATAATAATAATAAAATTACATTTTCGCTATCAAAACATGAATTTTTATACCAGAAATAGGTTTTTACCTAACAAATTAAATTATCAATCCAAAAAGACTTTTGAATACGAAAATACGAATTTTAAACAAAAAGAACATTTTCAAGGAAATAGTTCAAAATTTCAAAAAAAAACAGTTGCATTTTTATCCAAGATAGATGCATTATTTCTAAGAAAATATATGATGTTTCAAATCGAAAAGACAAATTTTCAAAAAAACATTTTTTGTCCAAAAACAACAAAACATGAATTTTAAACAAAAATTTAATGTTCTGCGAAGAGAGTTAACTTTTTAATCCAAAAAGGCAAATTTAAAAAAAACAGTTGAATTTCTTAGCAGGTGAAATTCTTTTCGAATTTGAAAATTACGTACATGATTGAAGGACCCCTTCCTCCCGTTTAGCGGTTACGTACTTTAAGTACTGTCGCTTACAGATCCTCACACAAAACTTGTACTCTTACTGTTAATAACGATTAAGAGAAATCAAAAGTTAAATTGGTTTAAATTGCTGCTAATTGCGTCAATCATTTGCAATTTGATTAAATTGAGTAAATATAATTGCGTGCAATACACCCTCTGCACTTTTCGTGTGTAACACACATGACGCGCACGTGTTTGTTGGTTAGAAATTCAATTTGCAGTAATTTAAAAAAAGTTTTAAGCACAACAAATAGAGTGTTTGTTCAGGCGGTGTGCCAAATTAAAAGTCAAAAGTATATGGGTTAACAACATGTAAAAATCATACCTTTCAACAATGAGACAGTGACATAGTATGATTATCAAGTTGGCAGTTTGATTTAGCAGTTATCTAATTGTAAAACAATTATTTACTTTTTTTTAAATTCATATTGTTAAAATTTGTTTGTTTGACAAAGTAAAGAGTGGATTGTGAATAATTAAGGCGAACTCGAAATTATTATTATATTATATTATATTATATTATATTATAAATTAGGCAAGGAAGGATGGCGCCAATATTTTGAAACACAGAATAAATAAACTGTCTGTAACTCATTAAAATATTCAAGAAAATATTTGAATTTTCAAAGTTTGAAACTATTAATTGTTTAGTATCCTTAAGCACGGTCATTTTCTATAATCTCTCCTTCCTGAAATACTGTGATTGATGATCACATATTTCTATAATTTTGCTAAAAAAATTTATTCAATAATCTAAAGAAAAGTCTATTTTGGGTCCTCATATAGAGACATTCTTATAATTTCATAATATGTTATGTAACAGTGTGGACGTTTTTTTGACGTTTTAGCATAACAATAAATAAGAGTATAATTTCAAATTCACAAAGTTTTTTAAACTTTGAGTTTAAAATGTTAAAATTAAGAAATTATTGAGATTAAAAGGAAGCAGCTTAGAAGCCTTGTTGACTGGTGTAAAGATTTTTTTTCAAGCAAGAAATGATTTCAAATTTTTTCTTCGGTTTTAGAGACCTTGAGAATAATAGAAAAAGCTGGTCTTACGTCAATCATTAATGACAAAAGTGAACTGGTATAACATCATCGACCTTGATGCAAATTGTTTGGAATTGACTGATTTATCTATTATTGATGTTCTTTTTTATTCCAACTTATGTTTTTTATATCACATTTTTTA
>JAAAKG020188139.1:0-51038 GCA_010014905.2 Druon quercuslanigerum | reverse complement strand
AAGTTTTGAAAAACGTATTAAAATTTTGACTCTCGGAGCTCGCATCTCTCGTTCTGTGACGTTATCTCCTCCCTTTCTTACTAGGCTGTACTAGTCCATAGGCTCGTTCGGTTCTGCTTTCCGGTGGTTCAATTAGAATAAGATTTCAATTTATTATTATTCGCTAAAATCTTTTAATTTATACATTCTAGTCGTTATCTCAGTTGTCATAATAAATTATTTATACATACTACCAAGCGATATTATCTACGTACCTGTCTTATGAGTTATTGCAAGAATGCGCTATTTTTTGTAGTAATGACATGAATTTTTTCTTCTCATAATAATTCGAAAGATGATAAAAGCTTGCGTCTACAAAATCCAAACTGAAGGCAAGATTCATGTTTAAAAAGAGATATGACAGAAAAGTCAAACATCGAATATAATTTCAGACTGGAATTCAGAACACAAGTTACAGAAACTCTATACTGCTAGGGGATAACGAAAAAATCAGCAACATATAATAGATTAACGTATTGGACTAAGGTTACAAGATTCTGAAAAAATAGAATTTGAAAGTTTAAAATGTTTGAAAATTTTTTTTATGTGCGTCCATCTCTAAAGAGTTCTACCAAACCGATTAAAACTAGATTCTGTAAAGAACTCAGTAGAAATAGATTCTTCATACATGTTGTATAAATTTTAAATATCCTAAATTATTTTGAATGCTTTACACAATCAGTATAAAAAAATAAAATTTAGCACTTAAGATAATTGTGAAAATAAAAAAAATCGAGATATCGAAAATTCTTGGAACCCTTATTGAGACTATTTTGCTATAGACGTATCATTTAACTGCTGTGTCGACCAGTTAGATTAGGTTCTAAAGGAGAATAGAGGTAAAAAATTACGTTTAATATTGTATTAAATTTGATGCAATATGAAAATTTTCAAAGTTAACACAAACCATTTCGTTGATGTTGAAAAAAATGTTTCTGCTACAAATTTAATCAACACTTTAACATAAGCGTCGATTCAAAAAATGCGTAATGCTCTTTCTTGACAATGTTGACGCCTCTTGGTCTCCCTACTGTCTCATTTTTTTCTGTTGTAAGTGTATGTACCCTTAAGACTGAATTATTCAAAACATTGGAATTCAGAAAAAATAAAAGAATGTGAATGCATAATTAGATTCTAAATTTCATTTACGATTATTTCAAAAGGCAGGCAATATATGCTCGAAATAGTTGGTCCTTTTTTGATAAATTAAAATTTCACAACACATCCTACCCAAAGGCTTCCAGTCGGTTAGATCTGGCAAGAACTATTTTTATATAAAAAGCGAGCTACCCTATTCGGGCCCATGTACTTCAATATACTTCGAATAAAGAATGTTGTGTGAGGAGCTGTTTTGCAGTTGTCAAAATAGGCATAGCCTTACCGGCACCGGGATCCTTGTAGAAATAATCTCGTAAACCTTTTTCGTCCAAACAAAATTGCATTCAAAGAACGAGAGTCCGTTTTCAACAGGGAGCCCTCTTATTTATATTTTATATTAGGAAGATGTGTTATTTACTTATTCGTCTTATTTTATTGTAACATATCAACACGATTGACAGAAAGCTGTCAACGTTTCGACATCACGTGCCACAATTAATCCCCACTTCAGGGATGGTAAGACGGGATCCCAAGAAGACGCCATCCTAACGCCTTGCCAACGATACCGACCTTAATTAATCAGCGGGTCAAGCTAACTTACTGCCACGAATCTCCCATGACAAGCCAGAGTAAGAGGAAAAAGGCTCATCCACACACTGCCTTTTCCAGGTACACTAGCAAACAAAGGATGCGCTTATTGGAGAAAGAGAGAGAGAGAGAAACGGACGGGCCTCTAATAGCACTACTCTTTCCAGCCAAGAGAGTAGCCTGCGAACAGAAACTGTCGGCGAGCAAAGTCCCCATGAAACCATTGATCACCCACGACGAGATGGAGTTAGTAGGAGGACAGACAGCGTGTATCCGTTTGCTATTTTGGGGAACCACGTCTACAGCGGGTCCTGGATTGGTGCGCACGCTGTCGGCGCTAAAGGCATGTTCTCATTGGTCAGCCTTGGCTGCATCGGAATGAGCAAACCTGCTATAAGGAGGAATATGGCGGAAAGAATTGTGAGTCTCGTTCTTTACCTCTTATGAGGCAAATGTGCCTATCAAAATTTTCTCACGGATTTATATGTTATTATAGCCACACACGTTCTCGTTAGAGATTATATCGAGAAATCTAATAGAAGGAACCTCGATTACTAAATATTAAAACTAAGCATGGATTTTCCTCAGTCTGAATTGGTTTCAAAAGCCAAGGTATATCATTTGTCTTCGTTAAATCATTTCAGCGAGATTTCCGAGATTTCAAACGTTAAGCTAGAAGAAGGAGAAGTATCTCCGAAGTGATTCGCTATTTTCTCTGCTAGGTGCTCTCCGTGGGCTGTTGGTTCGTCGTTTTTTTGTGTCGAGATTTTAACTTTACTTGATAATTTTTCGTGAATATTTTCGAAAGTCATCTTTTTTCCTTTTTTTGATTTTGATAGAGCACGAGGCCAGTAGAATATAATTATACTCATTTGGTTAGACATAAGTTTCGGCCATGTTTCTATAAAGCGGTGAAATTGGGGAAATTTTAAACTTTTATTTCGGTAAATTCACTTCAAGAAAGTTGTTTAGGGTTACTGTTCCCTTGGTAAATGCTTTATTGAATACCTGTAAATTGTTTGGAACTTTAGTCACTTATTTGAAAAACTTTAGCAAAACCATTAATCTCTAAATTTTTTTCTGGTAATCTAGGGAATACTACAACCTCTTCATCTTCCTTCAAACGCAGTTAATACAGTGTCACTATTGTCTAATTTATATATTTGATCTCTGATTTAATCCGTCTTGTTTAAACGCTCGCCATGAATAATTTAAAGTGTCGTAAACCAATGACAAGTAGTCGGAAATAAATCTCGGAATTGTAAGATGATTTAGAGATTTAAATTTTGCAGTAGATTTAATGAATTAACCCATCGCACAGTTCTACAAGCGTTCGGTTTTATGAAGGCTTCATATTGTAAGTAGCACTTGTAATTTTTAGAAAAAGTTCGGAGTATCTTTGCTGTTTGGTAAAAGTGGTAAGAGCAAATACTCGTTATATTTTAAGAAAGTTAACTCAAAACTCTTCAGGCAGCGATGGCAGACGTGGGTTTCATGAGCTTCTGGTTTTCTGATTCTCACCTGGATTATGGTGAGCAAGATCGTAGACGTGAAAGAACACCTAGACCAAGGGTATATTTTATCTCTGAATGTACTTATGGCTATGATGAGAGATTCCGGATGCACGGTATCTCAATAGCAACAGTATGACGTATTCTTACTCAACTTGTAACAGCGGTGAAAACTACATTGTTTAATTAATTGGTTGGATGGCCTGCCAACGTAGAATATTTTGAGTAAGAATGTTACAAACTTGGTCTATTGCCAATGGTATGTCGATGACAATAGATGTCTCAAGTAAAAATGAAGAAGCTTTTTTTAACCTACATGGTAATCATTCTATCAATGGCATGGCAGTATGTTTGCTAGACCTTCAGTTTTATTATGTAGGTACTAATTGGCCAGAAAGCATGCACGATGCTAGGGTTTTACGAAATATTTTTGTTTATTGATGGGTACAGAATGGATGGAGGCTGTCATAAAAACACGGATAGTAATGAAATGTGCGTTTGGGTTATTAAAGGAAAAGTTTCCATGTCTTAATCACTTACGAGTAATCGATTCATGATACAATTGCAAAATTTTCAAGTGCTGTGTCATGTTATGCAATTTTTTCCCCGCCGAAAATGATGCACCATATTTTGATGGTGATGAATCGGATAATGAAGAACCTGCAAACGGTGTCATAGAAAACGAAGAATTCGTGGCCGAAAAAGAAAATGAACCAGAAAATCGTGTAGAAGCCCCTTTAGGTACGCTTTATGTTTTTTCAAAATAATTACAATTCATAAGTATTACAAGAATATAATTTTCTATTTAAAAAATGCATGATATCTGTCGAATGTTTTCCTTTTATAATAATTAAATAGTATTGTATTTTTTAAAGTTAATTGTTCTTACTTCTTTGCCAACATTTTAGGCTGTAGATAAGAAAAAATAGCTACAAATAAATACGCAGCATTTCCAGTAACAAGGAAGCTCTCGTCCTGTCTGATGCGATAGCTGTCTGCATTTTACACAACAAAACGCAAGATATCGGGGCTAAAGAAAGCTTATTTATAACCAGATAACAATTCTGATAACCATAACCATTTTGATAAACATAACCATTCTGATAACCAGAACCCATCGCGGTACACTTGACATGCTGGATTCTCGGCCAGAGCTGTTGCAGTGAGGACCCTGATAGAGGATGTGAGATGACTTCCTCAAACAAATTCATAACATCGTTTTGTGCAGCGGAAGGGATTTATTTTTGAATAATGGTTATATAAACTAATAATTTTCTGGGTGAAAATTATACCTTGTTTGTAGCTCCCCCCATCATGCACTTGGCGGTAACTTAGCCCCTAAATGGTGGAGCAAAAACCAGGCTTTTCTTAACATGACAAATTAACCATACTGCTTTTTTCAGACGACTGGATTAAATGAAAAAATGCGCTCATCGTTCATGATGAAAAATCCAGCTCTGAGTGAAGACATCTTTGACTTATTGCGCTATAACCATCTTAAGCGTGAGAGAAATATGAGCCTCATAATAATAACCAATAATTAAGTTTATAACAAGAACACATATGTCTATAGAACGCAGGGATAGAGTGAAAACCAAATTGGCGAGGTACAATCTAAATTAAAAAGTGAATGATTTAAATTCAGCCTCAAAGCCTATCACATGCATGCCCAAACAGAAGCGTAGCAGTAAGGCGCTGTATCCTAATGGCCTACCCGTATAACTGTGGCATGATCTTATGGGGCACTGATGCCTACTAAAGTTGACTGGACTAGTTTGATTATTTTGTGCAACAAAATGAGCCGGACTTTGACCTTGACAAGAGCGCCATCTGACACGTGAATATATATCGTGCTGTTGTATCTAAGCAACATGCTCTACGATTCAGCAAAGAAAGCAAAGAGGATAAAGAAGTATTGGATGTACAGGGAGAGAGAGAAAGTATGATCGTTTTATAACAAAAAGTATGATTTGTCAATGAAACAAAAACGGATCATCCCTGTCTACCTCATAGGTAAAAAAAGAGATCTGGAAACTCTCGTTTCGAATTCGGTCGCACCTTGTCACTATCCTACATTGTAGAAAGAGGTTCGTTTAACTTCAGGCATCCAAGTCCCCCTTCAGCATCTGAAGTTTATAAGAGTAAGTGATTTATTGTTAAATAACATCTTCGTATGTCTGGTTATGAAACAGCATAATGCGTGATTTTGGAAAAAGCGTGTGCTTTCCACTTGATGTGTTTTATGAGTTGTTTTGCTTAAGCTGGAACTGTAAGTTGGAACCAGATTTATTTTTACGTGTAACAGTAAACTCTTCTCCTTACTTCCGTTAAATGTTTTGTTTACCATTTTCTCCATATTAGAAAAAAAATTCTTAAAATATTGTTGACTCTGCAGTAAAAGCCACTGGAAGAAGTTCATACGCAACTGACTGTTTAGTTTCAGAATCCTCGGATTTAGGACCACCACCAGTCCCAATACCGGCACTTAATCAGTTTCACGGTATTTATATCAAAGGAAATATTGTATAAATGTCCAATGTATATATGTCCATGTATAACATGTCCAATTTTCCATGCCTGTCAAAACACTGGAAATGGGTGAGTACCGCTTCTCTTTGCAAATCGAGGTTCACTGCGCGATTCATGTCGTCGGTTTGGAATTGCAGTGGAACTGGGAGACTGTGCCGGTTTTAAGGTTGGCGGTGGTAAGGAACAAAGCCGATAGAGTGCCGTTTCGAATGAAAAGGATTTTGTTTGTTTACGCCTAAGTGACCATCGCACACTCCTCGCAGCTCATTTTCCCTCTACCAGCGGAACGGCTTTAATTCTTGGAACTTATATATCCGAGGGCGTTATATCCGAGTTTCACTTAATTTAGTCTTTTGAACGATTTTTTGTTTAATTATCTTGAATATGTCGGCAATAATTTAACTACAAGCTTCGTCCTCCTCTTGGTTGAAAAGTTCGAAGCGTTTAAAAAAACTAGATTACTTTTTCAGCGAATCAAAATCTTTGGAATAAGCTATTCTTGATTTTTGCAATTCAAAAAATTTGTTTTTCAGCCCAGCCTGATTCATTTGAATTTATTTAATTTCTCTACATACGAAGCTAAACATAAAGGGTAATCGTGTTTTTAACAAATACTGATCGCTTAATTGCGAGACTAGTAACTTATTTTCCTTAAAATTTTACATAATAATGTCCAATGTTGTTTCTTTGGACTAATCAGAAATAAAAAATGTAAGTTTGGAGTTTTAGTACCTTTAGTGAATATAGAATTATTAAGAGAGAATATTACCTGATTTTATTTCCTATTCTCCTTCATCCCTTCTAACTGCTAGAAAATCTGTTTAAACCTTAAGACAATAACAATTTTTCTAAGCCTATCTTTGCAAGAATTCAAAATTGTAGCGTAAATGGAATATTTAACGATTAATACTCTGCAATATTTAATAACAATAATACTTAATAATAATTATTTGAAATATCCGAGACATAAAAACTGTGAAACTAGTGAAAAATTCGAATACATACTAAGAAGCAAACTTTTTTTTATCATTTCAAAAATTAGACAGGATAGTATAGGATAAGTTTTTTCTCTTTACATCAAGTTGTGTGTAAAATGAGTGCACACTTTTAGATATGTTAAGATTTTTTTAAATTTAAGAACGGAGTCTCCCTACAGAGGACCATGCGTCTCGACGTAAACAATGTGCTGTGACCTGAATGGCTCGCCGAACAGATAATTGAGACGATCCTCTTCATATATTGGTACAGACACGGTGGCAATACCGCCATCTATTCGTATTTTTACTCTGCCAAACTGATTATGAAGATCCTCCCTGGGAGCTAATAATGGATACAAAATTTCAAATACAGGTGAGATTATTCCAATGATGTACTCCCGACGCTCATCTGTTCCCATATGATGAGTGCCTGGTATTATATTATAACGGGATCCTGGACCTTCCATGCCATCGAACTGATAAACATTTCGAACATAAATAGGAGTTGGATGAATGGCGGCTTCTTTATGTGGCCAACTTAATTCTGAAAAATAAAACAATTAGAGACATAAAAGGAAAATCAGTGAGCCTAAAGGTCGTTAGCACTCTTAAATATGTAATTGTTAGTTAGCCTTTATTATTCTCCTCCATTTTGGATTTTGGAGCTTTTAAAAATCCTAATACAACCTCCTTTCTATCTACTCAACCATAAATCATAAATTATCAAGCTTAAATTCTTAAGCCTTGAAACGAAAGCCCTGTGCTCTACAAAACCTTCACTCTATAGTGTTCTAGAGTCTTCGAACACACACAACATGGCTCCTCAGCAGCATTTACTCTCTTAACTCTCTTCCATAATTTCCTCCTCACTTACTTATGTCACTTCTTGTATCTACTCCTCACCCTTCCCCTTATTCTTCTCCTGCTCTCATTCCGTCACCTTCTCAATGATGCCTGTGACGAAAATCTACCTCGTCCCACTGCCTGATTATCTCACTTCATTTTCTGCATGCCTCACTCTCAGAACTCCCACATTCCTCTTTATTTTCGCTCACTCTTGACTCTCTATCTCCCTCTCTTCGTTCGAAAATTTCGTTTGCTGACCCCACCACGTCATATTTTCCTTCACTGTCTGGCTGCTTACCTCATTAATTTCTATTTCTCTGGCAACAGTTTCTTTTTTCACTTCCAGCTGCACTAACTTTTCCTCCAGCCTCTGGATTACTTCTTCAATTTTCCTTCTGTAAACTTCCCTCTTTGCTATCACTCGCACCCTCTCTGTTTCGCATTCCTGCCCTCGGTCCTCCAAGAAACGCTCCTACTGTTTTCTCGACACCTCCAATACTCTTCACATTTCTTTCACTTTCCTCCGTCTGTTTTTTTATTTTTCCCATCACTTTTCTTTCGGAGTCCGTCTTACCTATTTCCCTCTCTTTTTTCTTATTCTACCTTCTCCCTTTTCTACGCTTCTCGTATGAACACTGTTCTACAACTCCCTTCTACTCACTTCCAAATTTCGCGTCAGACTTCTGCATTACCGTCTATCTAATAGGAGGCGCTGTTCAACTACTTGCTCCTCGACATTGCGCTTCGCACCTAACTTTCTTTTTCCACGTGTCACTTTTTTACAACTTCAAATCTCACCTTATCCTCTCAATTTACACCTTGCTTCCACTTTCACATTAAACGCGTCACTTTCCTCGCTTCATCTACCTACACTTGTAATTCTACATCCACACCTACTTCCAAAATCCCTCCAAACAACCTTCCTGGTACCTTGCACACAGCCAACACTTTTCGCCGCCAAACCGGCAGTTCTTAAGTATGTAAGTGGTATTTCTTCCTGAGAAACAATTTGTATGCAAGAAAGAAATGTCCAGGGAAAAAATGTGTTCGTAAAAATTCACAAATTAAGAGAAAGGTATCAGATGCGAGAAGAAATCAGATGTGCATGTTTCGTAACAGGCCAATTCAATAATTAAATTATAGAAATATTTTACTTCACCAAGAGAAGCTGAATATTTTTCAGAAAGAGATGAAATAAAGTTTTCTGTCAAAGATGAACTCTTTTCATCTCGGCTGGCGTACCTTTTTTACATGCAATTTTAATGAATACCTATCTGGGTACACTGGGCACTCTAGCTACAAATTTAGGATATTATATTGTTTTCCCGGAACTTAAAAAGCGAAAATTATTCTAATAGAAAATATCAGTTAAGAGAATGATTGTGTACTTCAAAAACAGATAGATAGTACAGTTTTTCTCTAGTTACGCACTCGCGTCTTTTGACCAGGATACCGGAAGGGTCCTTGCGTCACGGGTAGAGGATCTCTTTACCGACGTTTGATGCAGAACGCTGTACACGAATTTATAATCAGTCGCGAAAAATCTTACAGGAGTGATCCCAAAAAAACCCACATGCCAAAGCGTGAAAAATTGTGTTAAAGGTTGCAGGACAGCAGGAAGTGGTGTTCCGTACGGTATCTTTGGGATACCATGTCGCCTGCTTGAATATTAGGACCTAACTTCCAACTGAATTAATTTTCCGGGCGGATTGTGATTTTCCCCAGTTACTCGTGGGGCCATGCATGGGCAAGAGAAATGTTGAAAGAATCTTTTTTGACAAGTTGTGCGGTTAATGTTCCAACTTTACGGATGAGCGAGATAGTAGCCTCAGAATTTAGAGGGGAATCTACCAAGATTAGGTAAATGATCATATGGAGACAAGAAAAGCAAGCTCATTGGAAAGCTGGAAAACATAATCAAATGTAGGATATTTGTCGAAAAAAGATAAATATGTAACTGCTAATCAGAAATTTTGCTAAAGGTGGTGCTGAGTGTGATACGAACTTGAAGTGAAAATTAGGTGTGTCCTGGAGACCAGGGTGGGAGGGGTCATGCAGGTGGCACAGGGAGAGAAAAAGATGACCTTGGTTACATCATCTGCAGTTGGGAACCATAGACTGGTTCGTCAACTATCAAAATACTATCGAAGGACATCAAGATGCTGCGTGTTTCAGCTATCCAGTGTTACCTCTATGCCACAAAGGAAAATAAACACAGAGCTGACCATTTTTTGAAGACAATAAGATATATGGCGTTCAGAGAGGTAGCCACGAAGAGGAAGCCTTAAAAACTCACATAGAAAAAAGAGGCAGATGAGAAGACCTAAGTCAGCAGAAGCTCTATAAAGAAATGAAACCAGCAACCTCTGAAGTAATGCTTGAGCGGATTTTTTTGATACCTCTAACTCGACTCCGGAAAACGATAAGATTAGATTTTTAGACTTAATGCGAGTAGAAATTTTTTCAAAATAATATGATTTTTTATTCATATATCATTACAAACTGAAACATATTTACCAGAAATTATTATTTAATAGAATTATCGTTGAATATGAAAACGAAAATATAATTCTGACATTAGGCAGGAAATTTTTCAAAGGAACAGGAATTATAAGTTAGAAAATAAAAATTTTAAAAAGCAGTATAATTTCCAGGCCAAGGGAATGATACAATTACCGAGCGAAAACAAGCAAATTACGTTACTTACTTAACTGATAGCCTTTCCTGATAAGTTGATATATTACTGGAAGTTTAAAGCAACCAAGAATTTCCAAAATATTCACTAATTTATAGTAGTTCAGCGATAAATTGAAGTAATTTATGAGTGTTATTATTTTTTAGTCTTGCTTGGAACATAAAACTTATATTTATCTTATTATTTTATGAATAATCTTTTTAACAATAATTTATTAAGAGACTGACAATGAAGAATAGACATTTAAATAGAGTTTTTGTAATATTTACCGACATAATTAGTAAAAACCACTAATGCAAAACACAGAATTCCAAACATGGTCTTGATTTCCTTAAAATAAGGAAAACCTTCTAAAGCAAATTTTTAACAAGAATTGAAATTATGAATTTTGTTTTAAATATTCCAAGGAACAATATATATACTAGTCATTATCTGAGTAATTCTAAAGGTTTAATGTTAAATTTTTTTTAATCGACCTGTGTATCTAATCTGTGTAATCAGTTTATGTAATCCTTCCAATGTTTTAATATACGTATGGTATATCATACAAGCTAAACTCTTTATCAAGTTTATCACTCTTTTCTGTAAAATGCATGTATTCAGTTAAATTATATTTTCATAATATGGATTAATAGCAGTAAAAAGTCTTTTAGGTACAGAAATATGCTAACCTTCTGGATATTGTTTCAATTTATGACAAAACTTATTTCTAGAATTAGCCTTTTATTATAGGGGTCATTTTTTGCTTTGACAAACAAAAACTATACCTACTTCATGGGCTCTCAGATTTTCACACACAAAAAATGCAAATGTTTAGGTTAAGAAATCAAGTGCGCCAGTCATTAGTGAAATTTCGGACGACTGCAAGAAGAAAAGAAGGGACGTAACTGTTGAAATTAAAACCATAATTTTTAGAATCTTTCTTCTTGAATTGTCTTACTGGACACAAAGAACCTACCTTGAATTTTAAAACAGGTGCCTTTTTGAGAAAATCGATTTTTGGTTTTGTTTTAAATAACCAAAATCATTTCTACCAATTCCCTTTTGTAACTCTTGAACATCACGGTTCCAGTTTTTATTATAATGGCAGATTTTACCAACCGTAGTTATTTTTTTTCCTTGGTTAACTTTATTTAATCAGTAGGTTGCGTTTCATCATTTTTAAACCATGATTAAAGTAGCCTAATGGATTGTTAATTTGATCGTCCATTTTTTGCCGGTTAGCAAATTAACCAGCGATCAACGGGGCTCAGCAGAATCTCAAAGTTTAGTTTAGGTGCAGTGCGACAGATCATAGTATGAAATATGGCTCAAAATGAAATATTTTTATTAAATATTATTTTTAATTTTCTTTCCGCGTAAGAAAACACCACTTCACTTAAATACATTTATTGATGTTATTTTTAAAACGCTTCGGCAAAGCATGTAAAAAAGGTATCATTTGGGATGTCAGAGGTCTATTTATTTGGTTTCGTGCACCAGAGATGACACGCAAATGCAAGTTTCGTGACTCAGCTAATCCGAATCGCCGTTACCACAAAATACGCAAAAAGTAAATTTTATTGCGAACAGGCTACAAGGTTAGCTAACCAAGTAAGCATCGGTTAAAAATTCATGGTGGAACGTTTCGAAATTGAATCATCTTTAAGTCGTTGATTAAAAAATATTCATAATTAGTTAACCACGAATTCAATCAGGGATGGTGGAATCGGTTCTAAAAGTCCGTAACTTTAGACAGGACATTCGGTTCATGGGAGGTGAAAAACGAGAGCGAAAGGTCGCGATGCCAGGATGATTTAGCTGGATCTAGGTTCACCTTTGAGGCGTTAATGGATCCGCCAGGGATGCCGGTAATATACTGCAAAAGTCTGCTTTCAAATTCATGGATCAGAAAGAGACAGTGCTATATTGAACTTGCTTCTTCTCTCTCTTTCTTTGTTTAGCAAGCACGGCTATTTTTCTAGTGATTCCGAAAACGATGGCGACGACGATGGCTCTTAGACTGTTCCTACTCGGTGGCGTAACCCATAGGCTAGACAGAGGTAGAATTATCATAGGACCAACTCTCTCTCTCTCTCTCTCTCTTTCTAAAAAGCACGGCCATTTCTTCAACGCGACAGAAAGAGACATTGTAGTTATTAGGATTCCCTCCTCTCACACTTTCTTATCGTGGGTGAGCTGTGGTAATATGGCACGACATTGGCATGGAATTAAGCAGGCGGCTTCTTAGGTTCACGTCTTACCAACAATGAAATGGTGATTACTTGTGTCACGTGGTTTTAAAACGTTGGCAGCTGTCTCTCGTTCATTTTGATATAGTACCAAACGTATGAGGCGCCGTTAAGGATATGATTATGTGACAGCTGAAAAACGCCGCGTCACATTATCTAAATTTGGTTCTGTTGCTAAAACTGTTATGTAATGTTTTACAAATTTTACATTGTAAAAAGTATTTTATTAAAGGTATTTTAAATGGAGAAACAGACAGAACGAATTCTGAGCGGTATGGAAGCGAGAATAAGACAAATGTTACAGATGGAGGAGAAGAGAAATAGAGAAGAGATGTATAAGTAATAAAAAAGGAGACTGCGCAGAATAGCGAATATGGAACAGCGGACTCTAGCTAATTAAAACATAATTTGAGAGCAGACTCGAGTGGAGGGCAAACAATTCGACTAAGAGCTTTATACTTCGCTGGATTAACCTGGCAGACTACGTACAAAGTCAAACACGCACACCCTGGGCAGGTAAAAGCTCGCCAGCATGACGATGGGCAATAGCGAAACACAGAAATACCCACATACTGAATGCGAAACATGGAACCGAAACAGAGTCCTTGTGACTAAGCAACAAGAAGAAGAGATATTCCTCGATCATCAGGATCAGCAAATAGATAGGAGCCGCTACTTTGATAACCGACTAAGGTAAAAAAGAAGATAAAGAATAAGAAGAAGTAGCAGATAAAGCAATGCAGGCCATTTGCCATGCAAATAGTGTATATAATCCTAGAGATTCTGAATCAACTTTAAATGTTACTGGGCCAATTTTATCATCACAGGCACAATGAGAAGAACCCTTGCTGATACAGTAGCAGTGGTAACCTGCATATTAAAAGTGTATGCAAATAAAAATAGAGCGTTCTGCTAGTAAAATCGTCCTTATAGTGGTACCAATATCAGCATGGTCTAAACTATGCACATAAGCAATATAGGGACCAGCGAAGACACTACCACCAAGAGAAGATGATAAATCGAGGAAAGAACAGGCGAAATTAGGTTGGAAGAAATTAATGGCAAACAGAAGTTAATGTATATTCTAAATAAATATAAAAAAGCATTTAGGAAAAAGGATGAAAAACTATCTCTAAATCAGCACGTTCTCGAAGAGAAACGCGACAGGTCTTTCGTGTCTAGAAGCTACCCAGTATCTATGGCATGACGAGAAAATATCGACATGAAATGCAACATTTGATCAATACTGGAATAATGTATATTCAGCAGTCCTTATACTAATACATTAGTCATAAGAGCCACGAGCATAAATCGAGAGCTAGCTCAACAAGAAAAAAGAAAAGCAGGGAGAAATAAGATTAAAGAAGCTCTAATGTTCAAATCCGGTTAAGCTATCTGGGTGAATTCTTAGCGCTATAAGATGGATCATAAAAGGCACCCAGAACCAAAGTGAGATAACTTGTATGTTTTAACGTAGGACTCATCTCGGTTTTTCTCCAAAGGGAATATATGTGGTGAAGAAAAAAATTTCTATGAACACCTGTATCTTAGGGAACACAAGTACCTTACAAGAAAGATGACAATTCTGTGAGACAGACCTTAAGAAGTACTTAAAAAGAAAGGGCTCTGTGGTAGAACCTCGAGAGAATAAAAGAGCAATGACGTAGGTACCCTTAGAATGCATGGTATGCGCTACGCATTGGAATGAGGAGGGAAGAGATTAAGAAGAACCCTGCATGAGAAGAGAATGTAATATCTCGCGCGTAGACAATTCACGGGACAGTTCACTCTAAGATTATCTATGACAGAAGTCTTGAGGAAGAACAAATGCTCTGATATTTCTACACACGGAATAAATTTGTTGTTTCCACTATTACGACTCATCCCTTAGCTTTAAGATTGAGACTGCAGTTTTGAGTACTGAGTTTGATGCTTTAACATATTCGGAAAGCTTTCAGACAATTAGAGTAATTAAACCAGTTAAAATTTCCCATTAAAGCCTAGTGCTGTGTGCCAGCCTACTCTTGTCTTAGTACGAAATTCATGATCTCTCTCGAAAGAAACGTTTAATGTTGATCCATGGGAATGCGAGTTGTACCTCTGTAGTTTAGGCGCGAATAATACTGCCAATGTTTCTGAAGATCAGATTTTTAATTTGGATCCACGTCTTTGTAAGAACTTTAGTATTCAGATTGGTTTTTAGTATGCTTCGTAGATATGACGTCTTCGGCATTAATTTATCGTCGTTTGGACCGAATTGGTTGGTTTATCATGTCGCAATATTTAAAAGTAATCCATGTTCGTCACAGTACTCTCTGGAGACGTATCCCTGTGAAGAGTAAGCCTCAATAGCTCAACCTTTTATGTAGTAAGCATCGAGTCCGGGTAGCTCGTATCCGTGAACGACATCGTCAGAGTGTCCTAAGTTTAAAATCAGGGGGTCATTTAGGAAATTAATAAAGAATAGATTAAAATTATTTTCTAATTTTTTTAAGCAGTATATATTCTTATACACTTGTACTCAAAAGGCGTATGTACGCTTAGATTCGATGAGAATTTTTTTCTCTTTAAAAAATAGGCTATGCTACTGAGGACCATGTACTTCGACAGAAACAATATGTTCTGGGCCGAACTCCTTGCCAAACATGTCATTCAAATCATCCTCTTCGCATATTGGTACAGTCACGTTGGCAATATTTCCATCAATGCGTATTTTGACTCTGTCAAAATGGTAATAAGGATCCTCTCTGAGAGCGACTAATGGATACAAAGTTGCTAATGAGGGAATTGCGGGTATGATTAATCCAATAATAAACCTGTGATGTATATCTGTCCCCATATGGTGAAACCCTGCTCGTAAATTTACATGGATACCTATTATTGATATGCTTTCGTAAGAATGAACATTATAAACTTGAATGGGCGAATGATGAACAGCGTCTTCCTTATGCGGCCAAACCAATTCTGAAAACATAAAGCATAAGTAGGAAATAGATTATTGATTTAAAAATTAAGTTAATTTAATAAATTATTGTTTTTATCTTATAAGAGAAAAATGATGCAATTCATCATCAAACCAAATGGGATTTTATATATTAGAACAACTTTTTTCAAGTGTTTTTTTATATTTCATTAAATTTTCTGGCATTTCTAAACGAGATTAAAGTATCTTTTGAAACATTGAATTTCGATTATAAGCGCTCTAATTATAATTTGGAATAGGGGATTTTAGAAAAGATAACTATAATTATAAAATGAGAATGAAAATTTACCAAAAGAATTATTATAGTTCTGAATTCGAACATGGAATTTTTGTTTATTGAACAGTAAATTTTTAGAGAAAGATCATCATTATTGGTTGAAACATAGCATTTTTCGAATAAATTATTTGCGATTCTGAATCAAATCAGAAAGCTAAAAAAAATCAAAAGGAAATTATTAAATACTAATAATAAAGAGAAAAAAGAACAATTTTGATGATTTGGTGAATTACAGATAATTTTCGGATATGGAAGATAGTCCAAGTCTTTCAAAGTAAATACAAAATTTCGAGGGCTACTTGTAATTATTTTTTCAAATAATCGAAAGTGGGATTTCATAAGCGTAAAATATATTATATTTACCAGCAGGATCAGTGATAAACATTATGGTCAAACACATAATTTCAATGGCGGTCCTCATTTTCTGAAAAGATATGAAAAAATTTTAATCTGATTACAAGCAACGCATATTCTCCACAAGGTTTTAATGTATACAATTTTAATAATTATTATCTTTTTTTCGTTTCTAATTGCTTATATATTATAAACCATACTTTATATTGCAGAAATTTTTATGTACAGTTTATTATAAAAAGGTTTTATGATAAGAAGATTGTATTAATGATATCAATCGATGTAGGAGAAAATTTATATACCATAAGTACTTTATTACCTTCTTCAGTATTATCTTTCATATTTAAGATTTTATGCCATAAAGGAATTTTGAGGTGGAGAAAATAATCTGATTGCGATTATTACAGCTCTAAACTAAACTTTAAACTAAAATAAAGAAAACTTTAAAAGTTTAACTTTTTACGCTCTGGAACATGTTCCTATTCTTTATTATACTCCACACAATAGTTTCCTAAAATAAAGTAGAGATTATCATAAATATAATTTTTTATGATAAATCCCAAAAAAAGTGTTTTTTTCAAGTGTAAAAAAAGCGTCGTTTTTGGGACAATGCTAACACCGCTGCCTAAAATAATATTTCCCTCTCGCCACAGATTTCATTGTGGTATTTGGAGGAAAAGCGTGACTTTGACGACACCAAAGCGCAATCACAAGCCCGCATATTCTCGGGCCATAGCACTGAATGCTTTCTTTTTTGAGCGTTTGGATTTGATTCTGCCTTATCAAAAAAAAAATGAATGTCAGTAATCTTCAAGTATAGTCAGACGTTCTGACGATTTCAGAACATCCTAACTATTTCTGACGAGTGTGACTGTTTCTGAAGATATGCTAATTCATATCCTATTAGGTAACTCATCTCCTAGGATGCGTCACCTAGCTCTGTCCTATTCTCGCCGAAAAGGATTAAAAATTACTTTTTTCCAAGGTTGCATATACAGATTCTAAAGTTAGAAATTCAGTACCTACGAGTTCCTCCAATATAGACTTTGCACAAAAGCAAGGGGTTTCATATACTCCCGGATCACAGAGGGTTGCCTTTCTGTCCTTAGGGTTATTGAGTAGTTGTCCTATTTTCGCAGATAGTTTAAATATTGGGCAGGATGGTTGTCGTTCTTCTCACTTTTTCTTTAATAGGTTGAGGTGACTTGGTTTTCTGTATTTTATTATTGCTTTATCAATTGATTTGTTTGCGTAATTGTTCTGTATTAGGATTTGTTTTGCGTTCTGTAATTTCTCCTATGAGTCAATAACAGGTAATGATAACTTACAAAAGAAATTGCGAAACTTTAAACAAATTATAGTCTAAACCGATTTCACAAACAAACAAATTCAGAAATCAATAAGAAAACACGCTCAAAAAACCGAGTTAATACAACCTAATAAACAAAAGAGACCACCATGCTGCTCCACATCCAAGGTGCCCAGAACAAATGAGAAAAATTCTCAACTAACATAACATTCAAACCATATTTAAATCACCTGAGAAAATAGGACAACATCTAAACAACCCCAATGATAAAAAGGCTCTGCTTGGTGATCCGGGAGTATATAAACTTCCTTGTTTTGTGGCAAGATCTTTATATCAAAATCATACAATATCTTAATAATGTTAATAGGGACAATAGATATAATACCAATACGATTTGGTTTTCGTTTCTCCAGGGCATTTAAAAAAAGTCTTGATTGTCGAATGACGTAATTTATTATTATGAATCATCGTGAAACCATGAATTGTTTTATCATAAAGATTATTAGCAGTAAATAAAGTTTCATGTTATTACTCATTAGGACCATGACCTTGGATATTTCACATTAACATGTGCAACACCTAATCAGGTAACGTGGCGAGAATATGTTGCTATCATGGATCGGAACCGTTAAGGCTGGTCTGGAGTTTCAAGATTTCCTTAAACGCTTGATGCCGCATTGAACCCTCGAAATACTTAACCACCCAGGGCTGGCTCCAAATCAGTTAAATTATCAAGGATTCCAAAAGGACCAAAAGTTGGACACAAAATTGGCAACCAACATTTTAATCCAAATTTTCGAAAAAGTCTAAAATCCAAGTTTTTTCCGACGCTAAGAACTTGGTGAGACGGGTAAGATAGAATTACATATATACATGTATGTCGCAATTTAATAGCATAAAAATTGTAGAATTAAGAGTGCGTTAAATTCCGATAGATAAAAGAAACATTTGTGTTAAAAAGAAGTTTAGATTGTTTTCAAATGCGAAAGAAGATTAGTATCGAAAATATACTGCAACAGATATCTAGTTGAAATTTGATGTTATGCAGTTGGATAGATTACAATGGTATCATCAAATTGAAATAAAGGTAAAATAAATTTATCCATGAACTAAACTTATTTAAAAAAATAAGACAGTATAGATCAGAATAAGACTTTTTTATAGCGTATGATTTCAGCACGTAGTCTACCCAAAGTGCGTCCATATGTTTAGACTTGAAAAAAATGTTTTTTTTGTTAATGAAAACATGAGCCACTTTGACAGGAACAATGTGTTTCCTTCCAAATTTCTTGCCGAACTTATAATTCAAACGATCCTCTCCGTATGTTGGTGCACTCACGTTGGCAATTTTTTCTTCTCGTGGTATTTTCATTCTGCCTAAACAATTATAAAGAAGAGAGTACGACTAATCCAATAATAAATTTTCGATTCTCGTCTGTTACCTTATACTTTAAGCCTGGATGTAAGTAATAACGGTCCTCTGGATCTACTAAAGCATTGTAATGTTGAGCATCATAAACTTGAATGAAGGGAGGATGAATTGCACCACCCTTATGCAGCCAGACTAATGTTGCAAAACTATCATCAATCGATGGTACGTCAAAGAATAATGGACATATGCCCAAGCTTCTTTGTAAGTAGGCCTTTGTTTAAGAATGATGAGCGTTTAAAAATCACGGTTGTGGCGGCTGCGAAAGGTCTACAAGTTCTCTGGTTTAAATATTTTTGTCGAAATTTTGATTAAATTCTAAACATGTCAGTCAATCATTATCAAAGTTTCGGGGCGATTAATTTGTAATTAAAAATAGTTATATTATTGAGATATGAGTATCATACAGACACTTTTCGATTCCTTTATTTGTATAATCGTAAGTTATTGTTCTCTCTTCAAAAAGACAATGTCGCGTAGGAGGCATTTTCATTGTTCGGTGTGTTTGTCTCTATCAACAATTTACTATGCATGATTACTGGGGTCAATATATTTTTATTTCAATGCGCAATGTTTATCTAAGATTGTTAATTTAGTTATTCTGATCAGTGCTACCTTTTGCCATCAGCAAATCATGAATGCACACACAAAAAAGTTTCCTTGTAAAAAAATCCAAGGCTACTTGCAGGGTTGGAAAAGGGGTATTCTTACACTTGGGGAGTTCGTACTGAAGATTAGGAAGAGCTAAATAAGGAATAATTTAATATTAAAGAGTTGGCGCTCTAGGCTTCGGAGAACGGGAAATAAGAGTTTTACATTTAGGGGGGCTCGTGTGGGGAGCTAGGGAGAGCTGGAAAAGGGGTAGTCTTGGATTTAGAAATTTGGACTTAGGTTATTTAAGAACATTCATCAATATTCTATCATTTTTTCTCTTATCAGAGAACTGATGACTTATTCGTAATTTCGGAACTCTATTGTTTCTGACAGTTAATTAAATCATAAAAATGTAAAGTGCCAATTTACAGTTTCAAACAAATTCTTTATACTCAAACAGCAGAAGACCAATATCTTTTCAACTTAACAGGGCTATCAATAAACGCTAATAAAGTAAGATAAAATAAATTAAATGTGTAAATAATCAGAATACTTTCATTTTTTATCCATAATGCGTCATATTCGTAAAGGTAAAATTGACTTTATGAGCTATAAAAGAAGCAAAGATTATCTGTTTGTGAGTATTACAAACTTCACAAGAGATAAAGAGTTGCATTTTAACATGGAAATATAAAAGCTTTAATTATTACATGAAACATGGGATTTTGAAAGAGATAACTAAAATTCTAAAGTTCAAGCGAAACGGTGCTAAAATAATGATTGTAGTTCTCACTAGAAATATAAAATTGTTAAAGGATTATATTTCTGAATGCGCTCGGAAATCTTCGCATAACTACATAACTGTTTTAAGTCCTAAAATTCCAAACAACATTTTTATCGGTAGAAAAATAAAAAATTGAAAAACAATAGATTTTACACAATGAGAGAGTACGAAAAAGCAATAAGAAATCACTCATAGAAAATTCAATCCTCATTTGTTGAAAGAAAGTTATGACCATTTGAAAATACCCGCTTTGCCCGCGGGATGCAAATTTCACCATCTGTAGTTCGTAGAGGGATAACAGTAAAAGTCTATAAATTGGTTGGTATACTACTATTATATAGAAAAAAAAAACTCTAAAAAATTGAAGGCGATCGGAAGACATGACTTTTAAAGTTGGGGTAGTTCAGGAATAATGTCCTATAGATGAATGAGTCCTACCACTGAACGACAAAGATGGCCCAACGTGAAACACTATCGGGAATAAAAACCAATCAGATTCTGGGAAAAGTGGATGGCAACGGTAAAAAAAAACAAGGAATCAGAAAAAATTTAGGAGCATTAAAAGGGAAAAAATTGAAACTTAAAAAGGAAAAAGAAATTCGTAGAGAAATAAGAAGATAGGAGGGCTCAGGTTCAGCATCGGTCAATGCATCTTCGTAAAATCTTAGCGCTATGCGAAGGACCATATGTCGTGAAGAAGAAAATTGCACTAAGAACCTGCATTTTAGAGAAGACGTACTTTAGGAAGAGGACTCTGTGGTAGAACAATGCAAGGAACGCGCTACGAAGGGGAAGGAGGAAAGAAGGGGCTAAAAAGAGCCTGGCTTTAGAAGAGGATGCGAGAACTCCCGTGAAGAGAGGACACGGAAAATTGCACATCAGGACTTTCTAGGACATGCATCTTATAAGAGAAAAAATTTAAGATTTTTAAAAATAATTTTTTTTAAATAATATTATTTTAGTCTTTTATTTGAAATAGTTTGAGCCTGCTAGTTTCACCAATTCAGAAGCAGCGCGGTTTCCAAGACTTGAGCTTACTTATTTATGTTACTTTTAGTTTGAGAATACATTCTGTTTTTTTGTTCCTTTTTCGCCGAAACCTGCTGCTCTGTGCAAGTCTACTCATATTCTTTTTGTCGTAAACCAATACTTAATGTGCTTCTGGTAATCAACGCTTCACAATCTTACCCTCTAGTCTCCATTATAAATGAAGTTGCTATTCATAAACTAGGATAAATTGAATTAGGGTTTTAGAAAGAGTATTTTTACAGCTATTAATAAAGAGTTTTATTACTGTTATTGTTGCAAGTTAACGACAAAAACAATTATTAACTGGTTAGTTAATCGTGTAGGTACATTTCTGAGTATTCATTCTCTCCAAGACGCTAATCACAGCTATTTTCGTTATTCAAGAACTCGACATTCTGAAACGAAGGATTGATTGCTTTTTTTTGATAAACTATATTTTCCCATAAAATTCTATCTAAAAAGCGTAATTATTTATATTTAGAAAAATGTTTTTTTGTTTTAGTTTAAAAAATGAGGCATCCTATTAGGGACCATGTACTTCGACATGAACAACGCGTCGTGAGGTAAATTCATTGCCGAACATATTGTTTATAATATCGCCTTCGCAAATTGGTTCAGTGACGTTGGCAATGTCGCCATCTATGCGTATTTTGACTCTCCCAAGCTTATTCTGAAGATCCTCTCTGGGCGCCAATAATGGATATAAAATTTCAATTCTTGAATTTGCTGCTGGAAGTAATAATCCAATGATATACCTCTGACCCTCATCTGTCCCCATAATGTGAAAGGCTGGTCGTAAACGCAAACGTGCACCTGGTTGTATTGTGCCTTCAATATAATAAACATTATAAATATTGATGGGAGGAGGATGAATTGCGTCTTCCTTATGTGGCCAAGCTAATTCTGAAAACAGAAAGTATGAGTAGAAAATTGATTATTGTAATAACTATTATATTAACTTAATGAGTTAAAGTTTTTATTTAAAAAATGAAGCGATTCGGCAATAAAATGAAAGCTTTATCCACGAAGTGGTCCTCTAGCCCATTGAAGTATTTATGTGGTATTTAATAGATGATGTAATGAAGAACAGATTGATTTTGACTACTGGTCCATTTTATGGTCCGTTATAAGTGAAGACAGTTTATAGGTAATTACATATTTTTTTGACTAGGTTTCATCTGTAGGACGGATATTGTTGTAATATACCAAGGTTTAAAAACATGGATCTCATAGATTGTATAAGCTTATTTGTTATTTCGTATTATATTAATAATTCTAGTTGGTTGTATGAGTTTATTATATATAGCACTCATGTTGTCGATATCAGTTCAAAATCGAAGTTGTGTTCATAAATGGTTTAGTGTTTGTCTAGGGCAGTTTTATTTTTGTTCTTCTCGCATGATCTTTTGTGTTCGTTAATTCTTTGTGATACAGGGTGTCTAGAAAGTCCCGGGACAGTTGGATATTTCCTCTGGTAAAATATTTTTTCAAAAAGTGAAGGTCACTCCTAAAGTAAATTTTAACGCGAAATTCAATGGTGACTTTCATTTTGATCTTGAAGTTGACCTTCATTGAAACTAAATTTACGTATTACGAGTCCATACTTACTATCTTTCGCTAAAAGATTATACGAGCGAAAGCTAAACTTCGCACTTTTCGTAATAGAGAAGGGTTAAATCATGTTTCAAAATCAACAATTGAAAGAACTGTAAGGCACTTTATGAATTATGGATCGATAAAGGACCTTCAGAGAACTGGTCGGCCAAAATCTGCAGGATCTGAGGAGATGCAGTTGGACATAGCCCAAGCATTTGTTGAAAACCCACACCTTAGTTTCCGTCGAGCTAGTGTTAAGCGTGACGTTGCGCCTGAGACAGTGCGAAATATTTTAAAAAGCAATAATTTTCATCCTTACAAAGTTCATCTGGTAAAAGAGCTCAATGAAGGCGATCCTGATCGTCGAGTTGAATTTTGTGAAATTATGATGGACAGAATTAAAAGAGATCCTTGTATGATACAGTATTTTCAGATGAATCTACTTTCACTTGAAAAGGTAAAGTTAACAGGCAAAATTGTAGATATTGGTCCGACACAAATCCTGATTGGATGTTGGAGAGTCACACACAATATTCACAAAAGATGAATGTTTGGGCCGGTCTCTTGAATGATACATTGATAGGCCCTTTCTTTGTCGATGGTAATCTCAATGCCCGTGCATATGAAGAGCTTCTCAGAAACCAAATTGTACCAACAATAGGGGAGATTGCAGGCAATAATTTTAAAAATATTTGGTTCCAGCAGGACGGAGCAGCGGCTCATTATGGTAGGGAGGTTCAAGCATATTTGGATACTTAGATCCCTCAAAGGTGGATTTGATTAAGGGCTAAAATCGAGTGGCCTGCTAGATCTCCTGGTCTGACGCCACTCAACTATTTTCTTTAGGGTTATTTAAAGAGAAAAGTATACTCAACGCAACCCCAAAGCTTAGAAGAATTGCAGAATCGGATTCTGCAACAGGCTACTTTGATTTATAGGGAGATGATTCGTAATGCTGTAACTCATTTTTACAATCGCATAGTTTTTTGTCAAGAAGCTCAAGGTTTTCATTTCGAACATCTTCACTGAAGCATGAGAAGCAAGAGGACTCACGCTAATCAAGCACCCAAAAGGGAACAGAATTTACTATGTCCACGTCGTTGTTCCTGGGTAATGCTAAACGTAAACGTAAACTGTTTGGAAAAAAACCTTGAAAAAACCTTGAAGATCATCACCAAGATTAATACTGAGCTCACCAATGAATTTTTCGTTGAAATTTACTTCAGGAATTGCACTGACCCCCTTGAAAAACTTTGTTAATTTCAAATAACCTCTAACTGACCTTGGACGTTAGAATTTACCTATGACTTGCGTACGTACCTGAACGTAGAATTTTTCGCTTTATGAATTGCAGATATATAAATGGGAGTGTCCATTTAAAAAAACTAAGTCGACCTTCAAAAAGCCATGAAAGTCAACTTTCAGGTCTAAATGAAGGTCACCATGGTCACCTTCACTTTTTTAAAAAATATTTTACCTGAGGAAATATCCAACCGTCCCGGGACTTTGTAGACACCCTGTATATATCTCTTTTTGTTTGACCAACATAGAATTTGTTACAGTTGCAGTCAACAGTAACCTCCAATGCATAGATCTGCTACCCGTAACCCGAAGACGCCTCAGGAAGCCCGGATAAATTATATTTCGGCACAAGGGGGGCTTATGAGCTTTGGAGATTCGTCACCAACTTGAAAACCTTAATTACCCCTGAAATTGGGGTAATTATGTCTCAAAGCACTGGCTCCATTTTTAGGTGGCTAGCTTTCAGGGTCACTAATAAAATTGGAGAAGACTCGTAGAAGAGTTTGCAAATCTCTTTGCCAAAAGGCCTCCATGTCAAAGGACTCTTGCTCGATGGTCGCTGGTCGACTTCTAGTAATGAACACACATATCCACTTTTATGAGGAAATTTTTGGACGCAATTATATATGGTTCTGAATTCGGCTACAGAATTTAAAACGAATAATAAAATAAAATTCGATTCTGGCAGAGTTAAAATTTTTCCCTCAGAACGGGGAAGTTCCAAATAAAAATTCTGACTCTAATTTGCAGCAGGAAATTTTCGAAACCTAATTAATTACCAGAAATTTAAAATCATTTCTCGGATAGACACTTTAAAAATAAAACATTCTACTTTCTGAAAGTTTCCATAAATTTTTGAAAAATTACGGTAAGTTCGGAAATGCTAAAATAGTATAAATTAACAAAGTTTCCAGAAACAGAAGATGTCCGAAGATTTTTGGAAAAACCCAAAAATTTCCGACAGAATTTATTTTTCAATTGTAGAAAGTGATTACCAAAACTGCTACTACAACATTTCACAGATGCCAAATTAGCTCACCTCAACTGCAACAGCAACAAAATTGTTAATTAGGGAAAACCATATCAGCCAGTTTCGCAAGACTCTTAAGTGATAAAATCACCCCTGCATTAATATTTGAGAACCCACAAAAAATATAATTCGCGCATTCAACGAATTAGTTTTTTATTGAACTTTCTTATATTAATTAACGTCAATAAATTTATATGAAATAGATTGTATAAATAATTCTCATATGTTCGTTTTTTGAGCAACAAAACACAAATCCGTGATCTTCTTTGCAGTACAGTTTGCTTTATGAACCATACGCAAGCCATAGATGTGCACCTTACTGTTTACTTTTCGATCCCCCCGAAACCAGTCAAAGGCTATTTGAAGGCAACCCCGGACACTGGACTGAAAGCGAGACTTTGGCGTAAAATGTTTTCAAACTAAGTAAAGAAGGATTTATGTTTTAAAACAAAAATATGAGGACTCTAATTATGACTCGTGACTACAAATTTTAAAAGATATAACGATAATTCCGAAATTTAAAATTAAATTTTTGGAAAGAAATATGATTTATGTTTGTAGCAGGGAATTTTTCAGAAGAAATATGATTCCAAATAGGAACATGCAACTTTCTAAAACGCAATTATTTATCAAATTTTTAGCGCTTTTAGCCAATTCCAAACTGTTCGAGCCACGCTTACTGTTTACGTACCGTGCTTCCTGATTCAGAAACAAGGCTATTTGAACGCAACTCCCGACACTGTTCCTATACCGAAAGTCAGGTATGTGATTTCCATACAAGAGGAATGGAAAAATAACTGGGAGAAAAAAGGAAAAATGTTTAGGCATTAAGGGTAAACTTACTATTAATTACATACAATTTCCCGATACCTTAACAATTTTTTAAGACTATAATTACGAGAATTTTGAAAACGGTTTTCTAAGATTTTCTTGAAAGAGTATGTGATAAGCACTGAAAGTTATTTGAATTTCAATGATTATCTAAGATTATGTAATTAAATTTTCAATAAATCAACAAAAACGATTTTTTTAATAAGGTAAGGCACCCGCTGAACAGGAGATACACATGCTACAGTTAAGAATAAATATTAAATTATTAATATGGCAATATTTACCAGCAGGTTTCGTGAAAACCATGAATGCCAAACACAGACTACTAATTACGGTCCACATTTTCTATAAAAAAAGGAAACCAGCCTATGACATTTTTTTACAAGAGTTGAATGACGAATATTGTCCAAACTGTTCGTCGTTATCTTATTTGTCTTTCGTATTTCTTCATATATCATAAATCGGTTTTTCGCACACTAAGGTACTAAAACTGTACTTTATATTTAGAAAATTATTGCGTAAAGTGTAATTTTAAAACATTCAGGCCTCTTCCAGTGTGTGTTTGTTATATATTCTGTTTTCTCATATTTTGCAATAATTAGTTATGGCTACTACTAAGTTGAGTTAAATAGTTTTTTTAAATGTATCATTATCAAAAGAAAAAAGTCTGTTACTTACAGGAATATATACCGTAGTATAAAAAGTTAAAATTCTACACATTCTTTGATTTTATTTGATAAAGCGCTTCTAAAATCCACCTTTTATCTAATCTTGAGTCTGTTGCTTAAATTATAATACTATTTATATCACAGTTAAAATTGTGTGCGTCTAAGATTTGTAATGAGCTTAAGATTTTTTACTCATTTTTATGAACTTTATCTCTTGCATATCACATTTTTCTTGTGTTATCAATACATGTTCTTCCACAATCACCGAGACACCTTCCCAAGACTCTAGATGATATACCTATTCTCGTGGTAATAATAAACCAACTCTAAAAGCTACTCTGGTAAATTTAATCAACCTCGTACAAGCAATCTTTAACTAAAACAGCTAAACAAATTTTAAATTGATGATGATTACAATTTTTGTTATCTGATATAGTGGAACGCTATTGAGACAAGATTCGATAATATTACTAGGGTTGGGTTGTTAGGATTCATTATTATTATACATGGATAGACAAATCAACTAGACTCATGTGAAAGTGACTGGTGTTATTTTAAAAAAATTTTATATTGCTTGGTTGTTTTAGTTTCATTATAATTATGGGTATGGGGATATCTAGTAGTGTGTTCGGAAGTTGTTTCGATTCATGTATATCATGTGTGCTAGGGATGGTTTTTAAAATATTTTTTAATGTAGTTTTAACTCCTAGAGTCACGTGAAAGCATGTTGTACAATTTTTTTTTTTAGAGTTGATACTGTTTTGTCTGTTTTAGCTGAAGCTAAATCTATTTTTGAGTGTAATATACAATTGGCTAATGAAGGTAGGTGTAAGTTGTATGGTCTCTCTTCGAGCAAAATTTTTTGTTACTTACTGTGATCTATAAAATAAACCAAATCTCTGTTATACTTTTTATTACACTAATTTTGTAAATTTGTATTTAGGATTAGGTTTTCAGAGAAAATTAAGTTTTACTGCTATGAAGAGCCCAAAAATAGCTCAAACCTTCGCATACGGTCATATGCCGTTAATTATAGGCATATTTACGAAATACACAAGGTATGACGCTGAAATATATTTGCAAGTTATGAGTGAATTAATTTTAACATTTATATTAGTTTAGCATTTGGATTTTAAATATTCTAAATCTGTTCGTCCAGCCTATCTAGAAGCTAAGCGGTGTCCAATATTTGTGTTTAGTAATGTTACTTTAAGCTTTAGAATATCATCTGTTTGTTTTTCTTATTCCATTACACACTCGAAATCCAAATATACAAGAAGCTCGTGGATTGTTTACTCCAATGATACGAGCACAAGAGGAGCTACAATTCCTGCGGAGTTTAGACTTAGGGGTTATGCGTGAGAACGCACACTGGCCTACTACGCGCAAGGGCACCTCGAATTGAATTCCGCTCACTCCTTGGAGTCGGGAGGCCAATATCTATGGAGCGCTCGTATCTCTGGAGCTAGTATCTTTGAAGTTCAAGTGTTTAGTATTTCCTTAAAACGAGACCACCCGCAACTAACCCAAACCATCTAGACCTAATAGAAATATTAAAGAAGCTCCTATCCTTCTACTCCAATGCCAATATACAGAGTGTCCCCTTTTAATCGATCCACGTAGATAACTTCTGAATTTGACTTTTTCAGAAAATACGTTCGAAACAGTAGTTATACATCTGGGAATACATCTGATGATGACCTTAACATTACCTTTGAAGATTTTTCAATGTCAACTCTGTTTTTTTAAATATGGTAATCCCTATCTTTGACACTGAATTCGGAAAGAACGGGAAATTTTACGCCTCAAATGATATTTTTAAGTTTGTTTTCGTGACCTTGACAAGATCGTTTTAAGTTCAAATGCACAAAAACTGCCTCGTAGCTGTTTATCTGAGTGTTCTGACAGATTTATGTTGTAAAGGTACCTCAAGTGAGACAACGACCTTTAAAAAAACATAGTTGACCTTGAAAAAAACTACAAGGTCAATTTTCTGAAAAAGCCTAATTCAGAAGTTATCTACGTGGATTTATTACAATCTGGCACCCTTATATTGAACATTAGGATGGATCGAAAAACGCGTTTTTTCTGTAATACAATTCTAATATCTCGGAAAACTTGCGGGAAAAATAAAAAAATAAATTTGTGTCAAAATTTTAAATCGCATTCTATCACATCCGATGGCCTCCGCTACACTCATATCAAATTTCTTCTTTTCCAAGTGTTTGTAAATGATGTCAGCAATTTCATTTACGGTACCTTTATTTAGCGTGACATGGCCAAAGTATTTACCACCTGGCTCACTTATCACGCTAATATGTTCTACTTTCATAGTTCTGGGGTACATTTAAGTTCCAATATTTTATTGAGTTAATTATATTTTCTCCCGTCGATGTAAATTGCGTTGACTTCTTTCATCTGGTGGTCTTCTTCCGTGGGCATGTTTTGATCAGATATCAGTCCCAAATCGTATAAAACACCGGTAGCTATTGCACCGGTGGCTCTTCCAACACCCCGAACCTGTCACTCAAGAATGATGTTGTTAGCTTCGAACGCATTTGTGCAGAAGAAGAAGGCAGCAAAACCCCACATCACAGTCAGCGTCTGACGATGTTTTCTGTCTTTTATTTTTTTTATCACTGCAACCACATATTGCACTTTCGCTTGTGCTGTGAATACTAGGATCATACGTAGTAAGCGATTCTTCCGACAGCAACTGTTTTCTTCTTCCTTCTCTCTTTTTTAATTTATTAGTTTCCTGTGCATCTAAACTAACATTAACCATCTTTCTGGCTGTCCTTTAATCGTGCATAAATTTCAAATTTATGTCAGGAATATTTTTTACTTTTTCACATTGACAAGCTACAGTCAAATGGCAGGCCGTACCACCCTTGCAGACGGATTAAGCGTTGTTCTTTTGCGCGACTACAGTTAAGGAATAACAGGTATTAAGGTATTCTTTATGGATTAGTAAAACTGTATTAAATAGTTTTAACACTATTACAATTAAAAAATATAACTATTATGATTTTAGCTCATGTTTAAAAATCGTCGAAAATCATGAAATATCGTTTGTTTACGAAACAACCCGCAACTTTCGGCGTTTTGCGCGAATTCAGTTCAACGGGTATGGGTACCTTTATTTTTTTGTATGGATTATGGTCACTCTTAAAAACACTTTTTTCACTAATAAAACTAAAAATATTTTGTTGAACACCTTGACATGCTCTTAGGATTCAAGTTTGCGTCTAAATCCTGATATTGTGTGAAATAAGTTAATCGTCTTGATGCGCTATTCAGGATTTCTCTTTTTGAGAATCCCTGGCAGTGCCAGTGGAATCTCACTAGCCAGATTGGCTTTTTATATACTTTGAAAAGGATGTCTAGGACAGTAATTCATCGTCCTTTGGACCGAATTGGTTCATTTATTATGGTGCCGTATTCATAAGCATTATTTAGTGGATACAGTATAATTTGGAGACACATCACTGTGAAAAAATTTCGTCTGTTCTCAGAATCACATAATAAGGCCAATCACAACGCCTCATTTTATCCAATCATGACTCCGAACGCTTTTAAAGAAGAAGACAAGACCGGAAAACTTTGCTAACTTCCATCTAGCAGCTCTTAGAGCTACGAGTGTAGATTTGTTTTCCGAATTAATTATAAAGTGTAAGAAAATATTTGCTAAAAGTATTATTTTTGTCTTTTCAATTATTCGAGGTAGGTAAGTATTCATCGTGAAATGTTGCCTGTGAACTGAAGCAATACCGTCATTCCCACGGGAGGTGGAAGACCGCTGATTATGCACCTCAACATGTACACTCGTGCGCCCTGTTTTGGAAATTTGCCTTCATCTGCGAATCATTTCGATGCTTCTAACTCCTTCTCAAACACCGATGTGACCCTACCTTAACTTTCCGAAGCACAAATTCCTCCTAAATAAAAATTTCATTCCAAATCTCACTTTATAATCAAAAACTCTAGTCAGGGAAATCTCCACGGTATCAATGATACTAATGAGTAAAAACAGCTGATAAAAACCTGAAAAAAATTCAATCATGTCCTGAGATACAAAAGAAAATATATCCGTCCAATTTTTAAAACTTTTTGATTTTTCAATTCAAATAAAAAATTAAAAGACTTGATCTCTTTGATTTTACACAAAACAAAAATAAGCGCTGTATAACTGATCATAGCTATTTTAGTTTTCAAAGAACTAAAAATTCTGAAACTAAGGATTAATTAGTTTTTTTTTAATACAATTTAGAGGATTACCTTTATATAATGGGACCGTCACGTTGGCAATGTTGCCATCAATTCGTATTTTTTCTCTGTCAAACTCATTCTGAAGATCCTCTCTGGCAGCCAATATTGCATACAAGCCTGATGGTAAACGCAAACGGTAACCTGGTCTAATTGTGCCTTTAAAATAGTAAAGATTAAAAATTTTAATAGGAGGAGGGTAAATTGTGTTTCTCCATGTGGCCAAGCTTATTCTGAAAACAGAAAGCATAAGCAGGAAATTGGTTACTGTAGCAACTATTACATTAACCTTCAAGTATTGATGTGGAATTTTTTTCAAAAAACAACTTGATAAACTGGATAAGTAAAGTCAGTACAGTATTCTATCATTGTGTTTGATGTAAGAATATGAATATAATCATTCTGACTAGTTCTAGCTTTCAGATTTAGCAAACCGGAAATCTAAAAGCAAAAGAATAATTCGCAAAATGGCACGAACTTATAGTTGTGTCTCGGATACAAAACAAAAATTAAATTTTAATTATACATGAGAAATCTATAGATAAATTAGAAAATTTTTTACGAACTTTTACTGTAAATCAGACATGCCGAGAAAAATCTAAATTCTATTCGTGATTTTAACTAAATTTAAAACGCTCTGACGATTTTTGCTTGTATCCCGTTTGTACTTATTGCTAAGCCCTAAATCTAGATTTAGTTATTTTGAATTTCTAGCATGTATCTTGAGATCATCCATTTGAAATATATGAGTGATCTCATGCTTTAGATATCCACGTTTGCCGCAGAAGAACCCTTGAGAATCGCGCACTGAGAGAAAGTGGCAATAGTGTGGCCTAAAAAGGATACGACTGATGGTCTCACCCTGATTGAAGTAAAATTATTATTAAGGGTTATAATTCTGGCCGAGACCACTTAAATTCTAATGGTAAGAGTCTGGCTAGGACCGATGCTGGCTCATTTAGTTCAAGGAATTTTCTTTAAATTAGGGCTTCCGATCCCTGATGGTCATGGACTTCTGATTAAAGTTTAATTTTGTCTGGTTAGATAGATTATAATTTAACATTCAATTAAATTAAAGACAAAATATGCCTGAATTAAAAAATTATAGCATTAAAGATCTCCGAATATCTCATAAGTTTAGAAATAGATAAGTTAATTTTTTGAATAAATACTGAACATTTTTTCAAAAACAATAAATCATTAATGAAATTAAGATAAGTTAAGATAAGCAAAACAAGTACAACGGAAGATTTAAGATTATAGCCTGAATGGCTTAAGTACGATTGTTTATTGCCCACATTTCTAATTAAAAACGATTAAATACGTAATAATAATAATATTAATTAATAATTATTATTTTAATTATTCGAGATCTCAAAATTCAAAAACCATTTTTTGAAATGTTTTCTCTGACGATTAGAAAAATCAGGCATGATAGGCAAGGATTAGTATTTTATTTTTTATAGCGTATAATTTTATCATAATTTGTGCCCAGAAAGCGTGAATACATTTAGATTTTGTAATATTATGTTTTTACTTTAAAACGTCAGTCACCCAACTAGGGACCATGTAGATCAACAGGAACAATGTACTCTGGGTCGAATTCTTTGTCGAACATATTATTCAGCTGATCCCTTTCATATATTGGCATAGTCACGTTGGCAATGTCACCATCTATGCGTATTTTGACTCTACCTAACTGATTATGAAGATCCTCCCTGGGAGCCATCAATGGATACAATCTTTCAGTTAGGGGTACGATTATTCCAATGATATACTGGCGATCCTTATCTGTCCCCATATTATTGTAAAAGCCTGGTCGTAAATTCAAACGAACACCCGTTCTTACCATGCTTCCGAAATGGTGAACATTATAAACTTGAATAGGATAAGGATGAACTGCGTTTGTTTTATGTCTTTTAACTGATTCTGGAAACAAAACGTATTAGCAGGGATTGGTATAACCTATTCAATTAAAAATAAAATTTAGTACGCGAAGAACGCTGTGAGCGTCCACAAGTACATAAGGAGTACTTATTTCTAACAAGAATTTGCAATACTTGGTTACTGAAAGGAATAGAGTGTTTTACCATTGTGTAATTTCTGTCTAGGATTCCTACTTTAGTTAGTCTTTACAGTTTTGACTTTTACACTTTTCTGTATGAGTCGGGAAGGACAAGCAGATGAACCAAGCCAGGAATTAAATTCAGTGACCTACTTCTATTCAGCGGCTCTAACGATAGAATTTAACAAAAAATGACATTTTGAGTTGCAACAAAAACTTTTTTGAAGTACTTATGATATGAAAGAAGCACTTTTAGAAATTTAGGATATCGAGAAATCTCGGAAGAATTCCGAACGTGTTTAACGCGGGTATAATTATACTGTAATTTGAATACACTTTATATTATAAGAATTGCCATATTTACCAGCAGGATTACTAGAAAACACTAAAATTAAATACAGAATTTCAATAATAGCTCTCATTTGCATGCAATAAAGGAATCCTACTTGTGGAATTTTTGGATACGATATTCAGTAATGAATATTTCCCAGAAGACTTCCTTCTTTATCATTGTCATATTTACTGTTTTAATTGGCTCGCCTCATTATTTTTAAATCATAAAATTTACTCAATATGTAGGACTTCATAGCGTACAGTCCCCAGGAAAAATAATCCCCCTTGGCTAAGTCCTCATACATGATATAACCCAGATACAGTCAATAATGGCTTTTCAGTTCTCCTTAGGGAGAACCGGAAAAGGATTGATAAAAATTTAAAGTTGGTGGTTAGCGCTTAAGGCTAGAGAGAGCAGAGAAAGGGTTATTTTGCCTTTGGGTATTAGTATCGAAGAATTTGGAAAAATTAAAAATGCATATCCTTAGACTCAGGCTCAAGTGATCACAGTTAGGCATCACAACCAGTTTTTTGTTCAAGGTAATAAGCACGAGGAACAGGCACATTTTTAAATTTGGAAATTAGTGCTTACATCTAGGGTTAGCCAAAGAAAGAGGATTCTGTATTATAGGGCTGCTGTCTGAGGTTAGGTAGAGCTTAAATAGGGTGAATCACACTTAAAATTTTGTGTTCAAGGCTAGGGGAAGCGGAAAAAGCATGACTTTACATTTTCAGGTTAGTGTTAAAAGTTAGGGAGAGCTGAAAAAGGGTACTTTCAGATTTAGGTGTTGCTGGTCCATGGTAGGAAGAACAGTCGTTGTTAATTTCAGACATGCATAGAAAAGTATGTATAAATTATTTGTTTATTCCATGTAACTCCGTAACTGATCATAATTAGGTCAAGTACTAATTTACAGTTTACAAAATTATCTTGTACCTTAAAGAAGACATTTCAACAACTTCGCAAGCGGCATCAGATTATCAAGCGGATTTTGCAGTGAAAGCGATTCAAGAAAAGGTCGAAGGCACTCACTCAGGAAGTGGGGATAAACTTCGAAATCCATCCCAACAACTTACGACTACAACTTCTCGCTCCTAACCCTAAGGTTTCTTTCTTTACGACAACTCACATTTATTATTTTATCGTATTTCGCGCTAATAACAAAAGCGAATAAAGCGAGATCTAATAAATTAAGTGTGTGAATAATTATAATATTTGCGTGTTTCAAGCATAACACGTAGATGCCTCACGTTATTAGCGGTAAAGTTTACTTTATGAGCCATATACGGAGCGAAGATGATCCGTTGCGAAGTACTATAATCTTCAAAAGTAATAAATATTTACTTCACAAAATGGAAATCTAGGAACTCTAATTATAGCTTCATACAAATAGGAGATTTCAATAAGAAACACATTAATTGATTAGTATATTCATTGCTTTCAGTTGTTGTTTCGAAACTCTATATAATGCTTGCGTATTCGTCAAGATTTGCGAGTATGCACACTGAATAGCCCGTCCATAGGAATTCGACAATCACACTGGAAAGATTTATAGATATCTAACATTCATCCTGGAGAGTCCGTTTATAGAGTTCCAAAATTCATACTGGAGAGCCCGTTTATAGGAATCGAAAAATTCATCTTTAGAGCAATACAGGCATTTAACATTTATATTGGAGAGCAAATTTATAGGAAACTATTCTTTTCCCATTGATAGTTTAAATGCCAACGGTTGAAACAAGTGATTTGAAATATAAATTATATGTCGAGCTCCCAGCTCTTCCAATATTTGTACGCACTTCGCATGAACGTCCCCAGTGGATGAGCTTGCTACCAGGTGGATGGTGGCTTTGTTCATCCTCCACACAGTCAGGATCTCCTTCTTTAATTTCAAATGTTTCTGGATCTTCTCAGTTTCTTGGAGCTTTATGTTATTTTTTAGGAGAAGACTTACATATGTCTATTATTTTCACGTAATCAGCACGATTATTATATCAGAGGACCTCCAGACGATTGTTTATAAAAAGGTGGTCAGTCAGAATAGAACTGTCTCAATACAGGAGATGTTGTTCGCTCTCTAGTACTTTTACAGAGCTACAATTGCAATAAGGCTCAAATTTCTCTAGCAAATCAGTGTTTAGGGAAAATTCTTGATGAATGATCCCGGCCACGTCATTATGTCTGCGCGTGTATTCTTGCGAGGAATGCAATGTACAGCTATCAATAACATGATTGATGTTCTCATTGGGATCGCTACAAAGGTATCATCTGTCTATAACTCCTGCTTTACGGAGGACGTGTTTTTCGCAATTCCTAGTTTGGCTAACCTGTCCTGAATGGCAAAAATAAATTCTTTCGTCTCCGCAAAGAGTTCTTGCTGTCTTAACCATATGGCATCTTCCAGAATAATTGAGCCCTCCGATTCCAGAACGGGACATAACTAGGTAAAGTAGGAGGAAGGTTGGCCCTTGGCAATTTAAAATCGAAATTTGAAATTTTGATTTTTGATGAATGCATTCTTATAGGAAATTAGATGGCGCATCTTGTTTCCCCTAGCAAAAAAGTTAAAGTTTTATAGTTTTCGAGATAACCATGATAATGATGTTTTTTTCTAAAAACGATTTGTAATTAATTTTTGGTCTCTCGCTCGTCGTCACATCTACAGTTTTTGGAACTTTTTAATGAAATTCGAAGACAATACTCGCCAAGATATCCTTAGAACGATTATATGAGCGAAAAGTTTATATCGTTATTTATACCAAAATAACAAATTGTTTTCTAGGCTATTCCGGAAGCAATTCTTTATAATCTTCGATCGCCTCATTCATCGAACGGAAGTTTAAGCAAATATAAACTCCCTGTGAAAAAGTTGTTCAGAAAACTATAAGGAAGTTTTCTATGAAAACCTTTTTTCAACAAAATAATCAGATAAAAAACTGTGAATGCAAAACTTGGAGCGCGTGAACTCTTGTAGGCGACAGGCCATTGGCTATGGAAATTTTTTTGTGCCCTGTATGTAAAAAACGTTTACCTTAGTATATTAAAGAAAAGACAAATTCGGTAATTCAATTTTCTTGAACTTTGAGAACCTAGATAAAAAAATTTTATAGCATTCATGTGGAATGTATTCTTTACAATCCTCACATAAATATTCTAGTCCAATTTCTATTTAATTGGAACTAATATTCATGTGCACTTTTCAATCCATAAATTCCAAAAAAATTCTATAGAATTTCCATACAATTCGTGTAAGGATTATATTTAATGCATTTTACAAGAATAATTCTACAGAATTCATTTAATTTATTTTTAATTAGTAAAACCAAGAAAGAATTGTTCACATATTGCACTTACGTTATTTCTGCATTTGTTCCTAACATTTTTCGACCCGTTATTTTCACATCTAGTGCGTTTCCTAGCTTGAAGAGTACCCTGTGATTCTTTTTCCATTTCGAAAAAAAGAGAATTCCTTCCACTATGAATTTCACGAAATATTATTTAACTCGCGGAACGATGTGAATATTGTTGTATCAAAAAGCATCATGATCTATTTAATTCTACAGAAACTACAACTATTATGATGCTTGAAGAGCTAAAACGACATTTCAAGGTCATCTAATATAACTTCGGGTATTCCTTTGTTTATATTTTTATTTCTTCGCTAGCTGTACTGCGAGTGGTTCCGTCCGTCTAATAGACATGGATTGTGACGAATCGCGCGCTCCAAGTTTTACATTCGCAATTATTTCCCTTTTCAGTTTTTTGAAAAAAGGTTTGCACAGTAAACTTTCTCATAGTTTTTTGCACAACTTCTTTACAGAGAGTTTATATTTTCTCAAACTTCGCTCGATAAACGAAGCGATCGAAGATTGTACGAAATTGAATTCGGAATGGCCTAGAAAACTAGAGAGTATTGTCTCTAAATTTCATCAAAAAATTCCAAAAACTGTAGATGTGACGACGAGCGACAGACCAAAAATTAATTACAAATCGTCTTCAGAAAAAACACCATTGTCATGGTTATCTCGAAAACTGTAACAGATTCAACTTGTTTGCTAGAGGCAAAAAGGTGCGTCATCTAATTTCCTATAAGAATGCATTCTACAAAAATTAAATTTTCAAATTTCGATTTTTAGTTGCCAGGGACCAACCTCCCTCCAACTTTACCGAGTTATGTTCCGTTCTGAAATCGGGGTGCTCAATTACACATTTGAGTTATACCTAGATTTAAAAAAAGGTATATTAAATTATAGTTCTTACTTAAAGCAGAGAGGAAATATTACACTTAAGTTATATTTAATTTTGAAGAAAAATAATAATTTTGAATTTAAACAACAAATTTTCTGAAGAAATTATATATAATTCTGACTTCGATCACAGAATTAAAAAAAAATCAAATCCGGATCTGTTAGATTTACAATTTTGACTCAGAACGGGAAAGTTTTAAATCAAAATTAAGATTCTGATTTGTAACAGGAAATTTTCCAAACCCGGGAAATGACCAGAAGTTTAAAATCATCTTTCAAGTAGATACTGGAAATAAAATAGTCAACTCTCGAGAAATGTAACATATCCAAAGATTTTAGAAAGAAGTTTAAAAATTGTCGCAGAATTTCTTTTTATTTTGTGGAAAGTGACGTTTTCTGTCCTTAAACTTCTGCGATTTTTTTTTAACCTAATGTCAGGTTGAAATATCTAAAAGTGGAAATAAATATACTGCAATAAAAAATATGCTACACATTAAAAATATTGTGACAATCGCGGTCCTCATTCTCTTTGAAGAAACGAATCTCACTAATAAACAACTTTGATAATAGTGAAAGTAATCAATATTCTTTAGAAGGCGTCAATTTATATTTTTAATATTCTTAATCTTCACTGTTATTTCTAATTATGCGTATATCAGCAAATATACTTTTTTGTTCTACTGGCTATCATCCACCTCTACCACAGACAATTTGAGAAATTACAAAAGTCATTTACATTTAAACTACTTCGAAACTACCCTTTCACAAACTTGAAGAATAGTATCATAAATAAGTTTATGAGAGGTTCGAGCTATTGTTAGTTCATTGAAATGATTAAAAATTATTCACCGAAAACAACACATAACGCTAGCACGTATCCCTAATTTAAAAATTAGATATTGAAGCATGACTAGCACACTAGCTGCTTTGAACGAAAGCAGCGACCAAATTTTTAATTGAACAAAAAACATACCAGCCAGTTTTACGAGACCTTAGGTGATAACTTATTACTGCAAAAATAGTTGAAAAGTCTCAAAAAATAACCTTGGCGCAATTAAGGAAACGAACTCAACTTCCTTCAACTAAAACAACCAAGGAAAGTAAAAATTAAGAATAAGCAACCAAGGCGTCATCACGAATGTTGTTTGGAGGTAAACTTGGGTTTATAAAATTTGTTGTCTAGGAAACAACAAAATTTCCAAAATTTAAGAAATTTTCTTAAATTTAATGACAAATTACCATTATCTTTATCCTGTTTGATTCTTGCCTTTATTCGCTACCATGGTTTTAGCACAAAACCTAGGTACAGAACTATATTCAAAATCCCTTTCGAGCTATTGATGCTACGTAGCGGTTCCTCTGAAGTTCCAGGTAACTAATCCATAAAATTGGTAGGTTTGAGAAGGTTTTTAAAAGCTTTCATCCGTGCTTGCTCTGATGGATTCAAACCGCTTGCTGCATTGGTGAGCCAGGTCCTAGACATGTTATCTGAGTAGATGTGAGTAAGTAAATTGTTTTCAAAACGGTAGTCCTTAAACCTTGGAATAAGATCATTTGGTTTTACTTTGGCTATTCTGATCTCGAAGGCAGTCCTAATAGCTATTTCTTGATCAGGGTTTAGCTTATCTTTCGGTAAACCCTTAGGTACAATAGCAAATTACAGGTGGTTTTTAAGGGCAAGGCTGCATGAGTTACTTGGATCAACAACCAGGCCCCTCTTAACCTCCCTATCTTGAATAGGAATGCTGCCATCAGATCCGGTCAATTTAAAGGTCCCTGGATGACGTGCTGTTTTGATTCGCAACAGAAGCTGATGGCGATCGTACCTCCTTCTGGTAGTACCGCTAGATTCCTTTTTCCCAAAAGCTGTATTGGCCCCAACATCCTCAGTAGCTTTAGCATCGCTTATGGGACTAATTAAAGTTCCATTCTCAGCTCTGCTACCAGAGGTGCCAGTTACAAGTACAGGCGCCTTTTTGAGTGAGATCATCTCCCCCTTCCTTTTCTCTTTTTGTCCTCTCTAATTTGGTCAGAAGGCAGTTTCTAAAACAAATATAATCCAAGGAACCTTTTAGGTTGGACCTGAGGTTAAAAGGTTTCTTAACGGTTCAGGTTTAGACCGTCAAATTTCTTAAGGGTCCGTTCCGGATCCGAAACTTCAAATTATTAAAGGTTTAGGTCTAACACAGGATCCTTTAATTTTTTAAGAGACAGGGTGCTGACTCATCCCACTTAAATTCTTATGCATACGGGGCTGGCCAGAGCCCTCGTTGGACCAGTCAGGTCCACGGATTTTTTTAAAATTAGGAGTTCTGATCACTGGTTGCTATATACTTCTGATTAAAATGTAATGTTGCCTTATCACATAGATTATAATAGTACCATGAAATTAAATTAAAGTTTTGGAAATAGATAAGATAATTATTTTAATAAATACCCAACCTTTTTTTGAATTAATGAAATATAAAATAAATATACTTTTTAAAGTTTTATTCTACGCATTTGTATTTTAAGATAAGCAATACACGTACATTCAGAAATACAAGATAGCTTAATTTGCCTGAGTACCATTATCTATTACTCCCATTTCTCGCTGCAAATGCTGAACTACATAATAATAATAATATTTAACAATAATTATTTGCATTATTCATGAAATTAAAATTCTAAAACTAATTTTTGAAATGTTTCCTCTGACCATTAGGCAAATCAGATAGGATAAGCCAAGGTTTTGTCAGCCACCCAACTAGGGACCATAAACATCAACAGGAACAATGTAGTCTGGGTCGAATTCTTTGTCGAACATATCATTTAGCTGATCCCTTTCATATATTGGCATAGTCACGTTGGCAATGTTACCGTCTATGCGTATTTTGACTCTACCGAACTGATTATGAAGATCCTCCCTGGGAGCCATCAATGGATACAATTTTTCAGTTAGGGGTATGATTATTCCAATGATATACTGGCGAAACTGATCTGTCCCCATATTATTGTAAAAGCCTGGTCGTAAATCTAAACGGGCACCTGGTCTGCCTTCAAAATGGTAAACATTATAAACTTGAATAGGACAAGGATGAACTGCATTTATTTTATGTCGTCTAGCTGATTCTGGAAACAAAAAGTTTTAGCAGGGATTGATTATTGTATATTCCATTTAATTGATTAAGTAAACCCAAGTTTTTATTTTACAAAAAAAGCAATTCGGGAAAAAATAAAGTTAGTACGCAAAGAGGTCTGTAAACGCCCAAAGTACATAAGTGGTATTTATTTCTAACAAGAATTCGCAATACTTGATTACTCAATTGAGTCATTACTCATTACTCATTAATCTCAATTGAGTCATTCTTTACAGTTTTTACTTTTACAGTTTCCTGCATGAAGCAGGAAGGACAAGCAGATGAACCAACCTAGGAATTAAATTCAGAGACTGAAAATAAAAACAGACTCATCCTAAAGAATTATTATAGTCCTAACTAGGACTATGGAATTTTGAAAAAGAATGACATTTTCAGTTGCAACAAAAACTTTTTTGAAGAAGGAAAAGAAAATCTAATCTCAGATCAGGACTTTGAAAAATTCACCAATAATATGAGGTTAATTTAAAATTTGTGAATGCTTGAAAAATGCTTGTAAAAATTTCTGTAGGTAATCCGCTTTAATTTTATCAAATTTACTTTATTTGGTGTTTGAAGTGAGTATAAATATACTGCAATTAAAAATACACTTTAAATTATAGATATTGGTATATTTACCAGCAGGATTACTAGAAAACACTAAAGTTAAACATAGAATTTTAATAATAGTTCTCATTTCCATGCAATGAAGGAATCCCACGTGTGGCATTTTTTTATACGATATTGAGTGATGAATATTCCTCAGAAGATTTCCTTTTATATCGTTGACATAGTCAATATCTTAATTGTGTTGCCTCATTATTTTGAAATCATAAAATATTCTCAATATGTACGATCTTATTATGTACAGTCGTGAGGAAAAATAATCTGTCTGAGCTAAGTCTTCATCCAAGACATAGCTCAGATATAGCCAATAATAACTGGCTGCCAGCTTCGGGGGCTTAGGATAGGGAAAGCCAGAAAAGGATATAAATAAACTCAAACTTGGTGATTAGCGCTCAAGGCTAGCCGGAGCAGGGCAAGTAGTTTCCTATCTCTAGGGATTAGTATCCAGGGATAGGGAAAAATTAAAAATGCATATTTTTACACTTGGGGTTAAGTGATCACACTTAGGCAGAGCCGCAAAAGGGGTCAGCTTATATTTTAGAGTTAGTTTAAGGCTAAGAAGAACAGGAAAAAAGAAACTTACATATAGGGGTTAGTGTTTGAGGCTAGATTAAGCAGAAACAGCGGTATTTTTACACTTTAGTGTTAGTGCTCAAAGCTAGGTAAAGCTGGAATAGGGTTACTTTTTTATTTAGGGGTTGCTGCATAAGTCCATGGAGATCAGGAAAGAGGGATCCTAACTTTGGTTGTTATTGTTTAAGGTTATAAGGACCTGGTGAAGGTGTACTTTTATATTTGGAAATTAATGCTTGAACCTTGAACGAGCTGAAGAGTGAGGATTCTATATTATGGAGATTGTACCTGAGGCTAGGGAGAGATAAAATAGGGTAATTTTACTCTTGAAAGTTAGTGCTTGAGGCTAGGGAAAAGGAGAAGGGGCGATTATAC
The DNA here is from genome assembly GCA_010014905.2 of Druon quercuslanigerum. Lineage (NCBI taxonomy): Eukaryota > Metazoa > Arthropoda > Insecta > Hymenoptera > Cynipidae > Druon > Druon quercuslanigerum. The sequence continues at coordinate 8,735 of JAAAKG020188139.1, read as the reverse complement.
ATTTTTGGGTTAGTGTTGGAAGTTAAGGAGACCTAGAAAAGGGGTACAGTTAATGTAAATTTCAGACATAAATAGAAAATAAGATATAATTTATTTGTATGATTTAATGTAAGCTTATAACTCTGATTATTCGAACCGCCATCGTCATTGAGTTCTTTTAAAAATTCTCAGATTATTAAGGAACAGTCAATAATGGTATACGATCTTTTTTCTCATCTAAGACGTGCTGACTAGTTCGTATTTTGGATATTGTATTCTTTACAGAGAGATAATCAAATCATAATTAGGTCAAGTACCAGTTTACGTTTGCGAAAATGATTTTGTACCTAAGAAGTAGAAGAACAATATGCTTTCGTCTCAACAACTTAGCTGTACCTTAGATGGAATACTTTATGATTTAACGAATAGAAACAATAATTATTATATTATTATTTGTAACATAATTATTTTTGGCGGCTTTTGCAGTAGAAGTGACTTAAGAAACGGTCCAAGTCAGACACTCAAGGAGCGGGGATTATCTTCAGAATCTATCTGAAAATAGATTCCTTAACCCTAAGGTGCGTTTCCTCGCGGAACCTCACATTTATTATTTTATGGAATTTCGCGCCTATAATGAACGCGAATAAAGTAAGATCAAATAAATTAAGTGTGTAAATAATTATAATATTTTCACTTGTCAAGCATAACACTTAAATGCGTCATGTTCGTGGCGGCTAAGTTTACTTTATGAGCCATGAACGAAGCGAAGATGACCCGTTGGCAACTACTATAAACTTCACAAGTGAGAAATATTTACATTTTAAAATCAAAATATATGAGCTGAAATTATGACTTTGTACAATTATATGATTTTAAAAATAACGCTCATTCTGATTTAGATCACAGAAATTTAAAACAATAAATATAATTCTGGTATAAAAAATTGAAATTATCCAAAGAATTAAAACATTGATTTAGGACATGGGAAGAGTTGCACGTTAATTTGCAGAAGGTTCGAAAATTTGTTGGTACTGCAATTATGAGAAGTTTATAAACTTTAAAAATTGCCGTTACATTCGAAAGGAATTATAAGATAAGGTGTCAAAAGTGTGACTTTTGATCTTAAACAGTACTCATTTTATTTATTTAATAGGCTGTAATTCATAGTTTACGCTAACTGCGACATGAAAAGAATAGTTTCCTTGGATAGGTATTCATATTCGGTCGGAATCGAACAGACCACTTTTAAATCTCGCGCCATATGAAATTACTAATCACAGCCCAAACAGATAACTCCTACATCAATAGTATTTTTTCATCTACAATGATAGAATACGTGAAATCCTCAATTCTCTGCAATTGCGTCGCAAAATGCTATAATTATGAATCTTTCTGTATTTAACATCATACCAAGTGTTACTCTGTTTTACGAGAAGTTTATTTTTTACAAATCTTCATATATTTTCGAAAAACTATCATTATACAGTGGGTCTCGTAACGCGTTAAGTTCTTTGTAGATTCATTGGTGTCAACAGTTGCTTGCGCATTGATCATAATTTGCGAGTATGCACACTGAAGAGCCCGTCCATAGGGATTGGCAAATCACATTGGTGGGAATATTTAAAGTACAACATTCATCCTGTAGTCCCCATTCAGGATCTTCTGCTTTAATTTCGAATATTTTTGGATCTTCTACGTGTTGGGAGCGCTTATCTAATCAGAGGACATCTGAACGATTTTTTTCTGTCTAGGTGGTCAATTAAAACAGTCCTATCCTAGGTAAGGAGATTATGTTCGCTCTAGTACTTTAACTGGACTATATTTGTAGTAAGGTTCAAATATCTCGAGTAAACTAATGTTTTGGCCAAGTTCTTGGTGAATGATCCCAGCAACGTCAGCATTGCTGCACGCGTTTTCTTATAAATCATTCATCGTCCGGCCATCAATAATGTTCTTGATTTTCTCTTTGGGATCTCCACAAAGGCGGCATCTGTCAGTAACAGTTACATTACGTATGATGTGTTTTTGATATTTCCTCGTCTTGATTACTCTGTTCTGGATAGTAATAACTGGATGGTATCCTTTTGTCTCCGGAAAGTGTTCTTAAACCGTTCACAAAAGTTTTGAAGCATCACTATTTACGCTAGCAACATCTAAAGTTTAAAAGTATTCATTGATCAGCTGTTTACTTCACCACTAAGCAGCTAGCTGTTCATCGCTGAGATGCCCGATGGTTTGGAAATCAACGGCTGCAGATGGGGACTTATCCCTGAACTGCCCCAACTTTAAAAGTCATGTCTTCCGATTGCCTTCAAAGTTTTAAAGTTTGTTTACTTATATGATAGAATTATACCCACCAATACACACAATCGACGAATATCCAAGACCATAGCTGCTTAGACATTTTTACGCGTATGATTCTGCTAAGCCTGTTGAGATCAGTCATGGAGCTAGTAAACAAGGCAAAGATGTATCTCAGGAGATGAATGGCATAAGTCTTAATTGCTTTTCTGACATTCTTCACATAAAGGCCAGACGCCAGCATCAGATTAAGGCGACCCAAAATGTAGTCTCAAGCACTTGTTTAATTTCAGAGTTGAGCTGTCCCCTCGCCTGCATAATGCCAAAGTACCTAGACGATTTTTTATCAGTCATCGTCTCAATCAGAGCACGGTCAACCCGGATCAATAAATCTCTCTTCGGGAGCAATGCAGTTTTCTGAATTTTTTAAACTTAGAGGCATCCTGATGTCTTCGGAGACCGACAGCAAGATGCTAAATAGGCTTCTTAATGTCGACCCAAAACTTTCATAAACCTCTATGTCATCTATGTACAGGAAGTCAGTAAGCTGAGACTCAGCCAATCCCACCCAAACTTTGAATCCAGAAGACGTATTTTTTAGTGTATAACTTAGTGAGTTCAGTGCCAAATAAAACCATGTTCACTGAATGAACCACCTTGAAAGATTCTTTTTTTAATGGAAATTGCTAAGTACCCTCATGACCTGACGAATAAAACATATAACCCTTTTTGAATCGTGCCTTGCTCCTTAAAACTACGGGAGCCTGGACATTAACCCTTTCAGTTCTTGAGAAAGGACGCTCTTGTCCTCAAAATGTTTATAAACGAAGTCAGAAATCATAGCTGTGAGGTATCACATAAATTATCATATCATAATTTAAATATTACATAAAGAAATGTATGCTTGTAGATATATTATGGATCTGACGAAAACTCGAGTCGTTTTACAAACCTTAAAGAGTTTAAAGAGTGTAGAGACTATGTAAATACAAAACAGTCTTAATTTTTCTTGTTTATCCTCATTGATATTACAAAAACCAAAATAAAAGTTGCTTTGCATTTCGTTAAATCTCCTAATTCACGCAACACAAATATTATCAAGATCACTCATGCGTCTATTAATCCTTTCTTCCTGTGAATTAAAAGTCACCACATAGTAAGCACCCTACTAAAGGCCATGTACCTCGACAGGAACAATATGTCGCGGGCCAAATTCATTGCCGAACATGTCATTCAAACTATCTTCTTCGTATATTGGTATAGTCACGTTGGCAATATTCCCATCAATGCGTATTTTGACTCTGCCAAATTGATAATGAAGATCCTCTCTGGGAGCCAATAATGGATACAAAGTTGCCAATGAGGGAATTGCAGGTATGATTAATCCAATAATATACCTGTGATATATATCTGTACCCATATGGTGACTGCCCGTTCGCAAATTTAATTGGATACCTATTATTGATATGCTTTCGTAATTATGAACATTATAAAATTGAATGGGAGAAACATGCACTGCGCCTTCCTTATGTGGCCAAACTAATTCTGAAAACATAAAGTATAAATAAGAAACTAATTTTTGTATGTAGGCGGTTCTTGTTTATAACAACAGTTTACTATATGTGATAACTAAACACTTTTTAAGTTTAATTTTTTCTAAAAAAATATCTTCTACTTTTGCTTCGCCGGAAATCGAATCGCAGAACTTTCGATTGCCGGTCTGGCGCTTTCCCATTAATCTACTAGAGAGATCGGGAGAAGAATCGTTTTTCATAAATTCACGCATTGTGACGACATAATAATAGAAGTACTTATCGTCACTACAGACTAGATAGAGCTATTTCAGAAAATAATTGAATTTAACAAACTTTAATTCATAGCTCCATCTAGTCTTTAAAGACGTTAAGAAATATTATTATTCTCTGATGATAACACAGATTTCTTTAAAAATTTAACTAGTAACACCAGGCATAATAATGCGCTTATTAAAAAGAAAGAAATTGTTCTCTGGATCTCTCCAGTGCTTAATGAGAAAGCACCCGACCGGTAATAAAAAATAAAAAAAATTTTACTCTGCTTCTTCATTTAAACTTTAAAGCCGTTAAGAAATTCTGTTATTGGCCGATGATAATACGGATTTCTTGAAAAATGAAACGAAGGTCCTTATAGGGTTCTATCATCGCTACTACAATTAGTATTTTATTAAATGATGTGTTATTTATAAACGTAAATAAAGTTACATTAAATAATTTAAGAATTAGAGTAATTATATAATTTCATTTTAAGTAATAAAACGTAAATTTATTATGTTTTTAAAGAACAATTTTGCGATATAAGCACTAAAAGTTCTTAAGATAAATCTGAATGTCAATTTTCCTATATCTTTTAAAGACTTTAATTTTGATGATAAACACTGTAATTGTGACTTGGAATATGCGATTTTAGAAGAGATAACTATAATTCTGAAATAAAAACCCGTTTCTTAAAAGAATTATTGGTTCAGACTTCGAACATGGATTTTTTTTTTAAACTATAATTTTGAATTGGTTAAGGGAATTTTCCAAGATAATTATAAATTTAAATTATAATTCAATTTAGGAAAGAGAATAATGAAGTATAAAGATATGTCCGAACAAGGATTTTTCACAAACAATATTTTTTTATAACAAGTTTTAACATTTTTTATTTCTAACAACTTCAATTTAGGAATCAATCCATTTTTTAAAAATTCTGGCAATGTTAATAAAATTTTAATAAATTAAAAAGATTTTGCGATAAATTTGGAAATTCTAGAATGTGAATTCAGAAATTCCTAACGGTACTTTTTGTTAAGTAATTAAAAGCGAGATTTCCTGTGCATAATCCGATTCTTTTCAGAATATTAGTATACGGAAATCAAAAATATTCTCTAAGTAAAAGATATTGTTATACTTGCCAGCAGGATGAGTGAAAAACGTTAAGGTCGAACACAGAATTTTAAATAAGCTCATCATATCCTTGAAATAAACTAATTCTGCATACGAAAAAATGTAAGGCGAGTACAAGCAATGCATATCCCCCAAAAGGTTTCAATTTATATAATTTTAATGATTTTTATCTTATTTTTCGTTCCTAATTGTTTATATGTCATAATCCATACTTTATATTTCGAAAGTCTTTATGCACAGTGCAATATAAATTTTAATATAATGCTTTTAGTTAAATGGCTCTTATAAAATATAATTTCAAAAGTTGTATCACGTTTTTTAATTTCAAGAAGTAAAAAAAAGTTCAAAAATATAAACTTTTGAATAAGAGTTAATTTTTTGTATTTAATAGCATTAATTATATCGAATTTATATTTACGGGCATACATCAAAGCATTCTTACAGCTGTATTAGCTTTATTTTTATCTTATAATACTTTATGTTCCTTAGAACTTATGTACATATAACGGTATCCCAGTGTGATTGATATATGCATGATCCATGACGATGTGTACAAGAAAACTTATATGCCACATTAAGTTTATTACTTTAAGTTTTATCTTTCATATTGTAAAAAATTATTTGATTAAAGTAATTTCAAACTGAGACAATAATCTGAATAGGATTAATACGACTTTAAAATAAACTCTAAACAAAAATAAAAAAATCTGGCCGCCGTGCAGGCACCTTCCCATAGTGCGCTGCTCGCAAGCTTCAGCGCGCGTAGGGTGTGCGACTGTTGGTTCTCGCGCTGCGCGTTCGATGGTGCATTTAACTCGCGCTAAGCACTTGGTCTTTCTATTTATCCCACCTTTTAAAATTAAAAATCCAAGCATCGACAATTGTCATTTGGTGATTGTGAATTCTCTTTCGTTAAAGCTCCTTCAGCTTTAACGAGCACATTTTGTTTATTCAGATATTGCAAGATGAAGTACAAATCTCCTTTAATTGATACTTTAATATTTGTTCCTTATTTTGCATTAAATTCTGATCTTAGGCATCCTGAAAAATATTTATCATTTCAATAAATTTTAATTACTTCCATTTATGAATAGTACTGCAACTTGTGTTGTTTTTCCATAAACCTAATTTATTCATATCCAATGTAGATGTAATTGAGGCAACAAATTTGGTATATAAAATGTTATAGTAGTTTATAAAAAACTTGTAGATATTTCTTTATTAAAAAACTTTTGTCTTTCAATTTTATTCGTCTCTTGTGTCGTTTTTCCAAAAACTTATTTAAAAAATTTTTAATCTTATTTTTTACGTTTCAAAAAAATCTAATCGTCCTTTCTAATAATAATTGACAAAAAATTTGAAATATTTTTGGGTGGATAACTTTAGTCTGATAATTTTAGTTATTACCTTGTGTCGTGTTTCGAGATATTTACTTTTTTAATTTTGAATGTTATTTTTACGATCAAAACAAATATGCGTGTCCTAGCAAAAATTATTCATGACAAATTTGAATGACTTTTCTCTATTTTTTCAAGAGCAACTTTATGAAGAATTCCTGAAAATAAAATCAAGAATCTAACGACCAAATTTGGATAACCACCATAAAAGGTTCCCATTGCAATTTAAAAAAAATCAACCAAAGGCAACCAATAAAATCCCCTTCCTTCTCTTTTTTATTTCTTTCATCTGTTTTATTCTTGCAGTTATCAAATCACAATAAATAACATTTTTCAAAAACAATCACAAACGTTCCGCACTCATACAGTACCCTTTTCAAGGCGCACTGACTCCACCAATCAGTGCCCGAACCACAATGAGGGGAAGGTTCAAGATGGATAGAGTCGAGAACAAACCGAGAATCGTCCTTTCTCCCGTTATTGCTCCCGGCGAGATCAGTTTGACGAAAACTAGTTTTGGTTTATTTAGCCAATTTTGAAGACCGCCGTGTTGAGGATTTTTAAATTGTTTGTACGGTAAGATTCAATTGTATAATTAGACACAGTTCTGCAAATAAGGCGCCTCATGGCCAAATTCGTCATTTTTTTGCATTAACACGGTTCTATTGATGGGCCTATTTTTACAGTCTGGTAGAGTTTCTTTTTTCAGATTATGCTTCTGAATTACTTTTTCTGTGTCTCTACTTCCTAATGATTTTGATCAATTCTGTCTCTCCATTTTGATTCTTCTGTGTTTATTGCTGATTTCTGCTTCATTATTTTGCTGATTTTGTCTTTATTAATGAGTTTCATTTTCTATTCTACGATTATGTTACTATTAAATCCGCTGAGTAATTGCCCTTTCTAAATTTACCATTCTCGATACTTTCTTGGAACCATACACCTGTTGGTGTATGATTCTTAAATGTGATTAGTCCTTTTGGTTACCTACCCCCGTCAATTAGGACGTCTTAGAATGTTTACGAGCCTTTTCAATGACCCCTTTTTGTAGTATTTTATGATCACCACATTAGTTAGGACCAATATATAAATTTCAAATACCCTCCTTTGCTTCCTTTCTTGATTAACGTCGTTCAATTCGGAGCTAATTGTGAATATGTACCAATTTTGATTAACCCGCTTTCTTGAAACAGGGTAACATCTTTGAGAATCTAAGAGTAGGTATCCTCTGAAGTTATTAAAGATGTGTTAAGAGGGCAATATATATATTTTAAATAGATAATTTAATTTTGGAGAAATGACATGGAATACATAAACGTGTTGTTCGGGTGTCGTTATTTTTGAATTAAGGGATTTCTTTCCTTTTACCATCGACCAATTCCTCTAGCATTATCCAAATTTCGTTGTCTGAGTTAGAACTTTTATTTCTTTTGAGTTTTGAGTATGTTGCGGTCATTAAGCTTTAGAAGGTTTTTGCCTAAAGAGTTTTGAGATTTTGTTGTTTTCTTTTAGTTGCCACGAAAAGCTTGGCGCTTAACTTAAAGAATTTAGAGTTTTTCGGGCTATTCAGATCCAGTAGTCGCAGTGACGAAAGTATACTGTCGCAACGAATTGTATCAAAACAGCCTGCATACCTTTAGATTTCACAAGATTTTTTTCTCATTTAAAAAAATTGGCCAGCCTACTGAAGAGTCCTCTGTACCCCTACAGCAACAATGTGTTCTAATCCAAATTTCTTGCCGGAAAGATCATTAAGTCACGTTAAACTTTCCACATCATGAAATTATAACCTACAATAGGAGAAGAATAAATGGTACCTTCACCATGTGGCCAAGCTGATTTTGAAGAAAAGTATGAGTAGGTAACTAATAATTTTATAAAACTGTCCACATCATGAAAATTATAACCTTCAATAGGAGAAGAATAAATGGTACCTTCACCATGTGGACAAGCCAATTCTGAAAAGAAAAAGTATGAATAGGTAACTGTATATTTAATTAAACTTTCCACACCATTAACATTATAAACTTCAATGAGAGAAGGATGAATGATATCTTCCTCTTGTGGCCAAGTTGACTATAAAAACAAAAAGTATGATTAGGTAACTAATTATTTTATAAAACTGTCCACA